>JAQMRL010000002.1:138956170-139156966 GCA_035578175.1 Catonia carolina
GTTTTGATATGATATCCCCAAGTCAGTCTACGGTCTAAATGGAGGCCCAGATATCGAACTTTATTTTCTTGCGGTATCTCATTGTTATCCAGGTAAACAGTTGGACAAGTTCTTCTTCTTAAAGTAAAAGTCACTTGCACAGATTTCAGCGGGTTAACTTTCATTCTCCAGTTTTTGAGCCATGTAGATACCTCATACAAGTGATTTTGGATGTTCATCGAAGTTTCTTCTGGAGATTCACTGCTGCATAACAGAACGGTATCATCTGCGTACGCTGCTACTGTCGTGAAGTCATTTTCCGGGAAGTCAGACGTAAATATGGAGTACAAAGCAGGAGATAATATGGACCCTTGAGGAACTCCTGCTTCGATATGCCAGACATTAGAATATTCCAAACCTTGGCGCACAACAAAATATCTATCCTCTAAAAATGATCTCAGAATTCCATAATATGTATCAGAAAAAATAGATTTTAATTTATACAAAAGCCCGGGATGCCAAACCTTATCGAACGCCGAACTAATATCCAGAAATACAGCCGATGTGTATAATTTTTGTTCTAACCCTACAGAAATTAAATCAACCACTCTGTGCAGCTGATGAAATGTTGAATGCTGCCTTCTGAATCCAAACTGATAATTTGGAGTTGTAGCTTCAATTATCGGCGAAAGTCGATCTAACAAAATTCGTTCAAAAAGTTTAGACACGATTGAAAGAAGGCTAATGGGCCGGTAAGAGCTTACACAGTGAGATGGTTTTTCCGGCTTCTGAAATAAAACAATAGTTGATAATTTCCATTGTAAAGGAAAATGCGCAGTTCTGAGAATAGCATTAAATATGTTTCGTATAAAAATTATCCCTCTTTCTGGTAACTCCTTTAATATCTCAGCAGTTATCAAATCCACACCTGGTGACTTGTGCAATGGAAGACGTTTAATAATACTCTTGACCTCGTTTAAACTCACAGGTTTAGGCGGCAACGATAGCGTAGTTGGGCACGTTACGAATTCCTGTACATCCCTGTCAAACTCAATGTCTCCTGTTTGCACATGAGGTTTAAATACGTTGCTGAGATGTTCTCCAAATAAATCAGCTTTTTCTTGGTCAGACTTGGCCCAGGTTTGGTTCTCACGCCGAAGAGGAGTCGAAACTGGAACTTGCTTTAGAAGTCGCTTTGTTGCTCTCCATAACGAGCCATCTTCTGTGTCCAGGGAATTCAAGCGGCTTTCAAAGCGGTCGAGTTTAACTGCCCAGATTTCCTTTTTAAGTCTGTTGGATAGCCGATTGACAGTAGATTTATCGTCCGGAAATCTTGTACGATGCCATCGACGACGTGCTGCCCGTTTTTGAGTAATTAATTCCCGTATGGATCTGGGATAATGAGGTCCATTGCGTTCATTTTTTGAAACAGTTATTGCAGAATCCCATGCAGCAGATTGAATGATAGAGGTAAAATCGTCTATGGCGCATTCTAAATCGTGAGCAGTTTTTAAAGGGACGTGAACATTTAAATTGTTATTTACAAGATTTTGAAATTTGACCCAATCCATCTTACCGGTTGGCGTTAGCGATGGTAGTTGCTGTTTATAAAGAGGAGTAGCACTTATAGTTAACAGAACCGGAGAATGGTCGGATCTAAAATCGTCTAAATTTTCAACCGCATGGTGAAATCGACTTATACCTCGTGTTATAAATATATCTAGTATATCAGGTAGCTTTGTGACGGCAGAAGGCCAATATGTCGGCATCCTGGGCGTTATTACTTCAAATCGATTGTAGTCAACTACATTTAGCAGTTGCCTGCCTCGTGGTGTATTGACTCTACATCCCCACTGAGTGTTCTTCGCATTATAATCACCACCTGCAATAAAAATGCTGGTCCCAACTCATCGAAAAAATTTTGAAACTCCTCCTCAGTTACTCGAAATCGTGGCGGACAATAAACTGATGCTACATTAAATTTTAACTGGTTTAGGTATAAAGAAAGTACAGTTGCCTGAAGAAAATTTGTTGGAGGTTCAGTGAAAAGGAAGTCATGTTTTAAAGTCGCCTTGATGATAATTGCCGTGCCCCCTTGGCTCCGGTCGGCCGGGTGATCACTCCGGTAAACGATGTAACCGGGAACGTAAAAACGAGAACGTGAAGTCAAGTGAGACTCCGAAATGAGGGCGATGTCTATTCTTTTCTCATGTAGCACATATTCTAGCTCATTAAAATGTTGTGAAATACCATTAGCATTCCACAACAAGACGACAAGGGAATTAGATGTCATATTATTTGGCATTATTTTTAGACATTAAGGCTTGTATGAGTTGAGTCATCAACGAAATCATTGGAAACAATAGAGTTTTCATTTTCGACAAAAAAGTATTAATTTGACTTGACGGCCCCAACGCAGCATTATATTCCGCAATTTGGGCAGATGAAAATATGGAAGGTGAATGTACCTGTAATAATGGAGTTTGTCCTGCTTGAATTTTATTTCCGGTGGATTTTGAAGGCAACGGTGGAAAAGATGAAGAATTAATGTCAGGTACTGGGTGCCTTTGATTTTTTGAATTTTCACTTGTTTTATGAAGGGGTGCCCGACGTTTCTGGATTTCCTTGTATATAGCACACCCTTTGTAGTTAGCCGGGTGAGACTGGGAACAGAGCGCACACGTGGCTGGCGTATCGCGTGGTTTGGTACAACTGGAAGACTCATGATCCCCTGCACAACGCACGCATTTAGGAGCGTGATTACAATAACGTCTTGTATGTGAATATTGCTGGCACCTTAGACATTGAACTATATGGCGTTTCGGACGCGGCGGCTCAACTTTTATTTTAGAAAAAAATAAAGACGTTACATCAAATATTTGTTGATTATTTTCTGCCTTCTCTAGGTCTACAAACAACAGCGGCAAATACTGTTTTGTGCGATGGGACATAACATTCGATACACTGCGTACTGTATGACCTTTCTCCTTCAGTTCTGAAATTATCAGGCTATGATCCATCGACTGGTGCAACCCACGTATGACTACCCTGAATGGTTTATCTTCAGAAAGCTGATAGCAGTGAAAGTCAGCATTATTTTCTCTCAAATATTTGACACACTTTCTGTAATCATCACCATTGGAAAGGTAAATAGTGATACCTTGAGTTGTCGAAGAAAATTTGAAACTGTCTCCGACTAACTGTTTTAAAATGTTGCATAACGGAACGTAATTTACGTTTGACTTTAAGAAAATCGGCGGGGGCCGTTGAATGTTCAACTTAGTTTTATCGCTTTCTGAGTTGTCGTTCGAAATATCAGAAAGTAAGGAATATTTATTACTGACAGGAGTTTTGTTTTCATATAAAATTGAATTTTTCGACCGTGGATCATTCGGATGTATTTTTTTAATAGCATTTTCATCAATAGAAACGTCAGTAATTTTACGTTTGTTTATTACTTGCCTCCATTCCGTGTTATTGGAGCCGTAATTATCTGAATTACTATTTTTGGTTACGTTATCCAAACTCGAACTAGTTTGGATAGTTTGGACAGTCTCCATAGTAGGACACGGGCCGTAACCAACGTTGTTACTCGGTTGCATAGCAACCTAACCTTAAACGAACAAATTTATGGTGTTCGTTGTAATTTTCTTGGAACAGTTTTCAATATAAAGTAAATTAATTCTGAAAAACACTTACAATGAAACTGAAGACCAGACGATATTATTTTTACGAAAATGTTCAATAATTCAGTACATTTAACATAAAAAATGACCAGCACAAAAACACAACAAACATCAGCTGTCCCCAGCTTAGATCCATTTTTACAACTTAACGTCATTCTTTCATCAGATTTTTTTACAGTTGAAATTAAAACGGAAAATACTGTACAATAACACATAAGTATAGACTAAACGGAAAAAAACTAATTTACTCACAGATATGAAAAAAATTGAAGTGATGGGAAATTTTTTTTTATTATTTTTTAACTGAGTACTGGACTGATGTTTGTTTCTAATAATAAGTTCTTTAAATTGCTTAAAACCTAAAATGTTTATAAAAATGTCGGACGTCTTGTTCTTATAAATCTACATACCTATGTACGAAACTACCGTAGCAATTGCGTCGCGTACGTTAAAAAGTAAGTATTTCTGTGCTGATGTTACGAATTACCTCTCTTCTGAATTATTAGAATCGGTATCATTCTTTATAATTTCAATCATTCATTATCTGCCAACCATGATCGATGACGCTATCTTCCAACCATTCTTTCACGTCATTTACGGTTACTGTTTTTCCCTTTTTGCACAATTTCATGTAACTCATTACCATCTACTAGGTAATTTTTTAAATTTAATTTCCACGTCATATCTCAACATATTATCCCCTTATTATACCGAGACAGAGGGGTAGGCGGATCAGAACCATGGAAGTGCATGCGCTGCGCGCCCCCACTTTGCCACAAGGTGAAGTTCGGCCACCAAAGGGGTTGGGTGGATCACAATATTTTGAAGTTTGAAGATATGAAACTTTAAAGATAAAGTCAAAAGTTTCAAATTTGAAATTATTGAAGTGTTAGGTTAATGTTTAAAGTTTTACAATTTTAACTTTGAATGTTGAGGTTGAGTGTATGAGACTTGAGATTTTCGTTTTCTCATGTGACCTGAAAATTTTCGGGTTACCAAATTTTAATGTAATTTTGTTCGCTGAATAACATGCCATTAAAAGATTATTTGTTACGAATTCGGGTTACCAAATTTCAATGTAATTTTCTTCGCTAAATAATATGCCGTTAAAAGATTAGGATATTTGTATTCTGAAAATTAAATTTTTTTTGTTGAAGTTGTAACCCCCATAAGAACTCGATCTGAAATGTAATAAGTTGTTCGTGATGCTATGGGTACGTGTAACATTTTGACAATAAATATTTGCCAAAACAACCGTTGTGAAGGTGTAAAGAAAGAAACATATGAAAACGGCAAGTCCTAAAAGCCGAAATGCTAGTGTTTTGAGTTTTCTCAGCGAACAAGTAGATTAAGGGCAACGTTAGCTACATGGCCATTAAGTACTATGGGAGAGACACAAAAATAATTCTATACACTTATCGCTACAAAGCGCCGTTCAGGAAGTAAAAAATACTACCCCGTACCAAGGAGAAGGGGTGGAACCTCAAAGTTTTCGCGTCACCAAATTTTTATGGAATTGTTTTTTTTTAGCTTTTATTTGCTATTGGGAACTGCACATTGTTGACAACTACCCAATTTAATCGCTGCTTTTTGCTGTATTTTTTAGACGAGGATTAGACATGAATTTGAACAGGGACCCCCCAGTAGAGTTTGTTCATGGATGGCTGTCAACTGATAACCATACAAAGTCGCTTGCCCAACCGGTGTTACTTAACAAATAATAGCGACTTTCCACCAGCTGACTGACTGGGCTAGCCCGAAGGCCATGGAATTTTTTAACGTCAAAAACATGCCGTTAAAATATATTTTGTATTCTAAAAATTTCTAATTTTCATAACTTTTGGATACGGGTAGCAAAACCCCCATTGGACTCCGATCTAAAATTAAAAAAAAAATACCCGTGGTGCTATAAGTCCTGTAACGTTTTGCTAATAAAAATTTTCCAAAAAGAAACCGTTTTTAAGGTTATAAAGATAGAAAAACCTGAAAACGGCAAGCCCCAAAAAACCGAAATTTGGTTTTTGGAGTTTACTCAGCAAACCAGTGGGTTAATGGCAACCTTGGTAATATAATCTTGAAGTAATTTTGTGGTGCGCAAAACAGGTTCATGCATTTTGTCTTTATTATGCACCGTTTAGGAGATAAAGAAATACAACCCCAACCCCAAGGAAGGGGTTGCGACCTGAACATTTTTAGGTTACTAAATTGTTATGTAACTTTAACGCCAAACAACATGCCGTCCAAAGCCTTTTTTTCTAAAACTTTAAACATTTCATATGTTTTGGATAAGGGTAGCGACCCCCGTAGGACCCCGATTTAAAATTTCGAAAATTACCCGTGATGGTACGGCTACGTGTAACGGATATAAATAAAAACTTGAAGAAAAATCCGTTTTGAAGGTGTGAAGAACGATAAACATGACAACGACAAACCTCAAAAAGCCGAAATTTGGTTTTTGGAGTTTTGTCGCCGAACTGGTGAGTTGCAACTTTAGCTATAGGAATTAAAAGTACTTTGAGAGCGGTATACAAAAAATTTCTATACAATTTTTCTCTACGATGCACCGTTTAAGAAATAAAAAAATATAACCCCTACCGCTGGCAAAAGGGTGCCAATTGAAAATTTCCGGATTATCAAATTTTTGTGCAATTTTTAACGCCACTAACACGCCGTTAACAGATTTTTTTTGTATTCTAAGAAATTTTATATTTCATAGTTTTTAGATAAGGGTAGCAACCCCGTAGGACCCCGATCTAAACTTTGAAAAGTTACCCGTAATGCCGGGAGTAAGTGTAATTTGGTCCTGATAAACCTTTGCCAAAGAAACCCGTCTTCATGGTGTTACAAAAAAACCTAAAAACTGCAACCCTCAAAAAGCCAAAGTTTTTTATTTTGAGTTTTTTCAGCGAACCGGCGGATTAAGGGCAACTTTATATTTATCGTTTTAACGTACTTCGGGACGGGAAACAAAAGAAGGCCGCAGTGGCCTTTGCGCTTAGAGACTTCGTTAAGAAGCTCGAAATTTTCGGGCGCATCTCCTAAGCCTCCGAGGGGCGGTACCCTAAATTTGGAATTTTTCCCGAGGGTTTCCGCCAACGGCCGACAAAAAATGTCCTTAGGAATTTTGCTCTCAGAGACCTCCTAATGGGTTAGAATTTATGGCAGTCAGTCAGTCATTAGTGGTTGGAGCTATATATAGAGTATTGAAGATTAGAAGAAGATAGATAATAATCCTTATACCGAACTAATCAAGCTCCTCACATTTAACAAACTGATCGCGGTATAACAAATCGATCTGAGATTAATGTACTCAGGATATTCAGAAAGCCGGAGTACAAAAGTTTACTTGCGTAGCCTTAGAAATAATACCTTTTCCGCCAAATGTACGTGGCTTATATTGCGCTATAAAGAGTTGCACAGAAGGTATTGACGCGAAATCCGCTATCATCGGTCAATACAACCTGTAGAAGGTGGCCGTGGTTTATGTGTATATAACTGTAAATAAATGCCATTAAATCCCTACTTAGAGATAACTTCCAGAAGTTTCAAACTATTGCGTATTAGTAAATATTTTTTTATTTTTCATGTGTTAAGGATGTGGCAAAAGGATGAATGAAATGAATGAACACAGCGAATGTAAGTACAGGCGCGTTAACAAAAAACACTTTTAATAACAAATATTACGTCAAACTAACCAACTTATTATTAATTAAAAGACAACTAACTTCGACAGACTAACTGAAGAAGTTACCTACATGTACCAGCTGTATGTATTTTTATACTATAACCATTTCGAGAACAATTATTTGTTAATACAGTAAAATCTCTCTATTGCGGAAACCTCTCTTTTGCGGCATTATTTGCCGACCCCGACCCTTTCGTATATTACGGTAATGTATTTAACTCTCTTTGTAGCGGCACAAAAATCTCTCTATAGCGGCTAACAATGAGTCAACTTTTAAGCTCCCACTCCCTCGCAATCGTCGGTGGGGAATACCTATAGCCCAAAACAATGAGGAAGAAAGTGAAGATGATGATGAAATGGAAACAGAAATAGTGCCCCCTCAAGTAAACAGGCACTAGACGCTATTCGTATTGTTTCCACATACTGTTATTGCCACAATATAGATGAAAATTTACAACAACAAGTTTTAAACATTGAAAATAAGATTGAAGACATGTTTTACGAACTGAAAACCAAACAAACAAAAATTACAACTTATTTTACAAAATGAAATGTACTTTACAGTCGTTGTTCCTTAATAACGAAAATATATATACTGTACTATTTTTTTTTTTTGTGTTTGTGTAGCCTATGTTTTATGAGATTTTAATTGTATGTATGTATTTTAAGTAAGTAATTTAAATATTTCACTGTATTGAAGTAATCTACTGTATTAAACATTCGTCATAAAGTAATCTATTTAGTAGTTTTTCAAAGTAAACTTATTGCATGCACCTTTGACATATGTACATGAGTTTTTAGTACAGAAAAATTAGTACTTCAACTTCCCTCCCCCCATTAATTACTTGCTCTCTCTATAACGGAACTCTCTTTATAGCGGCGGAACCTCATGGTCCCTTTAATTCCGCTATAGAGAGATTTTACTGTAGTATAATACAGAACTAATTAGAACATTGTAGATTTTTACAATATTCTCTTCCCACTATTACATAATTATATACGCGCTCACTCTCTCTCTCCCTTTTTCACTCTCTCTCTCTCTCTCTTACTTAAGACACACGTGCGCGCACACAAACACTTCCCTTCAAGCTGCCTATCATTTAATATCGAAACGCCCACTTCATACACATACACACACATTTAATAAACAAATTTATCCATTACTTCAATTCTCTCGAATTACTTTTTTCTGTAACATGTAGTAATATACAGCTTAGATTATTCCTGTTAATTAGGTTTTATTACCTTTTAGTACGACAGTAAAGTGTTGATCGACGTTTATACAGTCGATATTAGCCAACTATGATTTTTATATGATATATGAAATAATTAACAAAGCGTAAGGTAACTGTTAATGAGAAAATAATTAACTAATCATGTTATTATAACTAAACTCATTATTGTACATTTTCTTTTAAACGAAATCGTAGTCTTAGTGTAACTGTTAAACATTGTAAATTTTGTCTTTTTGTAATGTTTAACTTAGCTTGTAATTATTTTATTCAAATAATTACATGTTTTGAAAATGTGAATTAAATTATTCTGTCGTTAATTATTTTTTATCTGTTTTTTGTGTTAATTAAATGTGAAATTTAAATGAACAATAATTGTTCACTTAATAATTATTAAGTTGCATTATGAATATAGACACTGTCCACAATAATAATTAATTTTAGTAACTTAGTTTTATAAAATGTTTGGCTGTCCTGGTCAAGGTTTTCGCACAGTTTTCCTTGACCACTCCAAGCGAATGCCTGGTCAGTCTCCTTTTTGACTTCTGTGCAATAGTATAATCTTCCAGTTCCTTATTCCAGACTTTTGAATTGTCATATACATATGTATATTACTTTACGTGATAATACAGTTCATTTATTTATAATTTGTTCATCAAACCATTTGTCATAATCGCTTACAAACAGAGTAATGCAGTAATTTATAAATTATTATTATTATTTATAGTACCTATTAGTTTTTAAAGTGATTTGTTCAAAAATATTACTGTAAGACCAATTTAAAATTACATTTTTAAATTTAGTACCATTTAAAATTTAAATTGTTTTATTAAAAAGTGTAAATAAATTTAATCTGTTCATGTAAATGTGTACTTTTTCGTCTGATAACCCACGGCAAAATATCCAATAAAAGCGGGAAATTATTTTCTTAATTCCTTTATTTAACTATGATAAAAAACAACAAGGTTTTGTATTAAACAAAATTGGTTTGGGGTATATTATATCATGGTAAAGCTTATAAAATGACTTTTCAGATTTATCTGGAAGAGAAAATAATGTTATTAAAAAATTTCCTTTTCAGCAATGCTTGTAAATACTAAAAATTCTATCACACATATTTTCAGGATAAAGTTATCTTGAAAAAGTTATCTTATGCCTGCCAAAATTTAGCTTTCCCCTAACTAGTTCCAGTTAAGACCTATTTTAAATTATTAACTGGAATATTACATTATATAGACCTAAACACGCACCATCTGTTACCACCATCAAATAATTTCAGCAAATTAACACCTTAATTAATTGACTGAGAAAAAATTAATAAGTTCATCGCACAATCTTTTAACTAAAAAAAAAAAAAAAATCTGGCGTGAAAATTCACACGACTTTCTCTTGCCAATGCAATTAATGAACTATAAAACCACCGAGCATTGGCAATAAAACATTACAACTAAACAAAAAACATAACCTTAATTTAATCATGAGTGGAAGATTCAAAATGAAAATCAACCACAGTTTGGCTTAATAATACGAAAAAATCTCTGACGCTAAACTATGCTCAGCAGAGAAAAACGCTTGAAATAAAAGTTGGAGTTCATTAAATTTCTTATAATTTTATTTCGTACACTTTTGTTGTAAAATACATACCAAGGCTGAAATCTTAAAAAATCGAATTTTGTACATATTTTCGTGAAGAAAAAAACAGAAAATCACTACTGCTTAAGTAAGCAGTATACAAAAAATGTTTAAAATAAAAGAAGTAAATTTTTAAATTGTTTACAACTTTTATTATATGAATACTTTTGCTGTGAAATGCATATTTATTTATTTTATTTAATGATACACATTTTTTCAATTTAACAGAATACATTATTTAGTAAATAACACATTAATTAATGCTGTATCATAAGCAACCAGCAGAAGCGAGGCTTCTGCTGCGAGAAGAAATCAGGGAATAGAGGTTGACTTTAATACAGTTTTTTCAATGATGAAGTATTTTTTATTTTAAAGAAGGGCGTTCCAGAAAATCTTAAATCAAAGTATGCATTTTCTGGTACCCATTTTTTAACAATTTGAAGTGCAATATTATTTTGTCGAATTGGATTTGTTGGAGGTTTGATCAATAACTTTGGTTATATTTATCAGTTTATAAGAAGCAGCGTATTCATATTGTCTAGTAGTTAATGTTAAAGGTATTTTAGATGTTTTATATCAACTGAATGAAACATCGCGAGGTTGTTCATTGGTACGGGTTTAAAATTCGTGTATGTTATTGTATACATAATTAATATCTAATCTTTTGACGTACAGCTGCTGTCTAATGGTAGGAATTTTAGATTCACTGAACAGCAATCTGCCAGGATATAATCTATCCTTAACTAATGCTGGTCTCACTATAAATTTTTGGATAAGAAATATTTTTGTCAAATGTGAATCAAGGGCCGCACCCCAGACAATTAAGCATATGACAAGATCGACTGACACAAAGCATGGTAAATCATTTTTATAATATGTAAGTTATTTATTTATTATATTATTATATTATTGATTTTATAAAACACATGATATATCAAATATTTTAATTTAAAGCACAAAATAATCTATATGTTCGTTCCATTTTAAGTGGTGGCCTACAATAACGCCAAGGTATTTAATCATATTAACTTTTTCAATGTTTGAACAATGACACTTACTAGCGATTGAGTGATTCTCACAATGACTATTTACATGCAGTTTAAGGGGAATAATCACGGAAGGTTGTCGGGTGAAAAAGTAATGTATTTAGTTTTTTAACATTCAATGTCAGAACATTGTCTCTGAGCCAGGCAGAAACTAACTGAGCACCCTAAATGGACGTTTCATATAGCTCCTGCCAAGTGTCACCCATGAAAACTGAGGCTGTGTCGTTCCCAAAAAGAAAAAATAACACCGTTAGTTACATCACGTTTTATTCTTTTTTTTTTGTTTAACGTCCGACTGTTTTGCAAATTGTTGCTAATGCAGAAGGTGAAGGATGAAATTAATGTTTTGTAACGTATGAAAAAATGCCATGCCCGAGTGGGATCGAACCCAAGACCGCGTGATAAGAGGCGAGCACGTTACCAACATCGCCAACGCGGCCGGCGCACGTTTTATTCGCCGGGTCACATACAAGAGGAACAGAATTGGGGATAGTACTGTTCCCTGAGGCAATCAAAATTTAGAAGTGGTCAGTGAATGTCCAACGGGAATGGATTCTATAATTTGAATTCTTTCGCCCAGGTATTTTGGAATAATCATAGAGCGACACCTCATAATTCCATAGTTCTCAAGCCCGGTCAACAGCCGATTATGTAAAACGGTATCAAAGGCTAATTCCAAGAAAATAGCCAAAACCTTTTTGCTTAGGGTCAAATTATGAGGAATAATTGTACTAATTTGGCTAATGCATCTTGCACACTTTTCCAAGCTTGAAACCCGAACTGGTTTTTATCAATTGGCAAGAACCTATCAATGAAGTCAACTAATCTGGTTTTAACCAATTTTTCTATAAGTTTCGAAAATACACTAAGTAAACCGATTGGCCGGTAATTTTCTGGGTTTGTTTGATCACCTGCTTAAAAAACAGTTTTAATTTTGGCCGTGTTAAATGTGTGAGAATTTAAATTATTTCTATATGTTTTAAATTCCATCGGCAGTTATCCATCGTTTAAAGGTCTTCTTTTATGTGGCACCTTTTTACAGTAGTCGGGTCATTAATATAACCTATTATCTTGTTTATGAATTTACTTTTTAAAAAATCTGCTTGAGAAGACGGCTCGTTAATATATCATTAAATGTTTTCTCTTTAAGAGTGTTCAGGAGTCTACTGTAGTTAAAAAATTTTGTGGTGGCCACTATGTGACGATTTGAGATGTTAGTGTTTGTAATAGAGATTTGCGTCTGTAATATTAGTTTGCAATATATCACCGATTATTTTATTTCACCGATTATTTTATTTTAAGACACGACTTACTGTAACATCTATTTTATTTATTTTATTTTATATACATGAATATGAAAACCGAAATGGGTGTATAGGTATTGCGTAGATATCCAACGTAGTTAAGGGTTGATGACTTGAGCAGGTAGTCGAAGAAAAAAAGCAGGTAGAAAAGAATAACAGAGAGAGAATGAGTGACCGCCGGGTGTATGGCGTTGTCATGTCACAAAAGACTATGTCAAAACATCATTAACAAACAAAGATGGTGTTATAGACCTAATCTGCAGACCGAATGACGCGCATACCCAACGTCCTGCTCCCCAACATTTCACACTAACCGTTACCTATGACGTCATCACTTCTACCACATAATGGTATACACCGAAAATTAACCTTGATTATTTAGTAAATGTTGAGTAGGTTATCGGTTGTTCTATGCAGTTATAAATTCACTTAAAAACCAATAATCTTCCCATAATAAGGTTATTGGTTATGTAGTTTTAAATTAAAGGTTATTGTACCCTGAAAATTTACCTAACCTTGATTAGTTAGTAAATGGTGAGTAGGTTATTGGTTATTATACGCACTTTACTTATAACAACAGGTAATTTACAAGGTAATTTTTTTTTTAAATAAGTCCTAAAGGTTATTGATTGTTATTTGCAGTTTTAAATTAAAGGTTGTCGGTTAGTGTACGCATTTTAATATTGGTACCTTAATATTTTCGTACCGCTTGTAATGATGTCACAGTATCTTAAAAGGTTAGATGTTAGTCGGTTAGCAATTTCGTCAATATACAAATATGCATATACACATCTTTGATCAATAGGTAAAAGTAGTTGAAATGCGGACAATTTAACATTTTAGTGTTCATGTAAAGTGTAAATGAATTCAAATAAAACGGCAAATTGAAACATATACGAACAAGTGAGGTTATGTCGGTACATGATAGAAAAGGGTTTATGACTAATTTCATGGTGATTTGCGGGTAAAAATAATTTCATACTCGGATTCAGCGCCAAAAAAAGTATCGATTTAAAAAAACATCGTTACAATCGGTGACGGGCCCTGATTCTATACATTTACCAAAAACATTGTTACAATCGGTTTGGTGGGGTCCTATAAGTAAATATTTACCTTGAATTCAAACCACTTTCATGCACCCAGATGTCAACTTCAGTAACATGAAAAGCAGTTGCTGTAAGAAGATATTTGAATACGTAGTAATTGCGTTGGGAATTTGTGACCTCATCACCTTCTTACATAATAATTATAAAATCATAGTCAGAGAAAGCTACTTTAAAAGAATAACAATAATAATGAAAAGGAATATTTACATAATAATCATTTTTATCTTCAAGGAGGCCGACACAATATCCAGTGGTCATTACCCATAATTCTGCTACTAAAGCTCCTCCGCAATCCGGGTCCTCAAAACTTCCCACTCTGACCATGAAATTGTATTTTCGGTTAGTATCTTCCGTTCCATGAAGGAGAGCCATATTTGGTTTTGATTCTGAAATGTTGTATGCATTCATACTCCTTGGACACTTAGGAGCCGGCGAGCATGAAAGTAATTCCTGCGTGAACATTAAACACATTAAAGATATATAAATTCTTTCCATAATATAAGAAACAGTGGAAAATGTTTCCAAAAAAAAAATTTCTTTAAGTAAATAATAAATATGTTAATTGAAACAGTAATTTTGTTCAACTGCATCCAATTTTCAACGGCTTGTTACAATAACATTGAACACATGAAATTTCTTTAGATATTTAGAAAAAACATAAATATTTAGAAAAAACATGTGTTCCCGTGGATAATAAAAACAATTTAATAATTTATCTATCGTAACAAGCACGTTAACTTAATATAATTCTTCTTAAATATTTTAAACCTTCCACTATTTAAAAATAATAGTATCATATGATAATTCTAAATTATTTTTTACATTTTTTAAACCAGCCACGATTTAAAAAAATTATATCTAGGAAGCATTTCGCTCCGTTAAGACCGCAAGATGGCGCAGTGCATAACTTTCTTTCCCGAACCGATTAAACAAAATTATTATGAAGTTCAGTCCATCATTTAACGACAGAATAGGCCTAGGTAATACTTTAGTGTCTTTAGCACGGTAAAATCACATCATACTTTATTTGTATATACGGTTACGACTTGTAACAAATTGAGTTAATTTTTATACAGTTTTTGAAAACACATTATTTTGTTAATTTGGTTAGAAAAAGGGTAATTAGGCCTATATAGAATTAGGGCCCATCACCGATTGTATATTTTTCGTTTATTTTTTTAGGTGCTGAATCCGAATATGCACTTAGTTTTCCCCGTAAATCACCTTTAAACAACATCACGTACCTATTTAATTTTATTTTAGTATAATTTATATTACAGTCTGTCTGAATTACATTTTGTTTTTGTAGAAAGTATCCTATATAAAAACAATTTTCTTAAACTGAGGGAAAAATGAAACACATGACTGTATGAAATAATTAATAATTTGAAACAATAGCACAAAAAAATATAGAAAATCATACAAATTATATTTATATTATAATATATTATATTTATATTTTGTAATGAGATTATAAGCACTGAAACTAGAATCAGAACATGTTAATTATTTTATAACTCATTTTTACACCACTGCACATAGTGCAGAATCAAATCTACTTATTCTCAATAGCGTAGTGTCGTAAAAACTTCATAATTCAGGGGAAATAGAATCATGTGATGTTAGCCCTCATACCAATATTCAAGGTTAGAATAACAGAGAAGGTCAATAAAAGGTAAAATCATCCAAAACTAACATGTTGAGACGCATAAGGTTAACAAATAGTCCAGGCTGTGAGCTCGCTCCCGTTAGCAAAATTATTCGGACTCGGTTTCTTTGCACTATCTTATTCAAAATTGGTCCCTTATAACCAATCCGCAAGAAACCACGGGCCACCGTGGTCGAGAAATTGTTTAAACAATTTTTTTTAAACAAATTGCAAAAATTGGTTTTTTGGCCGCGGACAAACTTTTTTCAGGTTTTTTGGATCATTCTGAACAATAAAAGTCCTTAGTAACTTTTCTCTATAGTTAATAGTTTTCGAGTTATAAGCAATTTAAAATTTGAAAAACGTAAAATCAACCATTTTCAATCCTCTATATCTCAGTTAAAAAACATTATTTTTTAAGTTAGAAAGTGCTTAAAGTAAAGTTTAAATATCCTTATACAAGATTCTGATGTCTTTTTTGAAATTATTTTATTGCAAAACCTTTGTTTTAAACAGTTAACAATGCGCGCGCGGCGCGTACCGCGACCACGCGCTGCATGTTGCGTCTCTCTCGCACTAACGCTGTGTATACGTACCCGATGGATTTTTCGCCGACGCTTGAAGTTATACCTAATTAATTGTTGTATTTTCAATATTTTTTATTATTTTTACATTACAATGACTTATTTAGTGATTAAATAACTTCCATAAATCGTCTATTTTTTTATAAATATACTTATAAAAAAAAAAAAAAAAAAAAAAAAAAAAAAAAATCATTTCATCATCATCACACACAGTAGGCTACGTATACACAGCGTTAGTGCGAGAGAGGCAACATGCAGCGCGTGGTCGCGGTACGCGCCGCGCGCGCATTGTTAACTGTTTAAAACAAAGGTTTTGCAATAAAATAATTTCAAAAAAGACATCAGAATCTTGTATAAGGATATTTAAACTTTACTTTAAGCACTTTCTAACTTAAAAAATAATGTTTTTTAACTGAGATATAGAGGATTGAAAATGGTTGATTTTACGTTTTTCAAATTTTAAATTGCTTATAACTCGAAAACTATTAACTATAGAGAAAAGTTACTAAGGACTTTTATTGTTCAGAATGATCCAAAAAACCTGAAAAAATTTTGTCCGCGGCCAAAAAACCAATTTTTGCAATTTGTTTAAAAAAAATTGTTTCAACAATTTCTCGACCACGGTGGCCCGTGGTTTCTTGCGGATTGGTTATAAGGGACCAATTTTGAATAAGATAGTGCAAAGAAACCGAGTCCGAATAATTTTGCTAATGGGAGCGAGCTCACAGCCTGGACTAAAAGATGTTTTGACGGTAGGCTGCTATTGAGTGAGTTTTGACAGGCGTATTTTATTACTTTTCGTATCAGCTGTTTATATTCCCTTGATGATGATGTTATTTTTAGAACAAGGTAGACAATTTTATTCTATTATGTCTGTTATTACCTGAAAGTTTCTTTTGTTATTCTATTTTCTTTTATATTCTTTGTCTTTCGAAAACAATCTTCTTTTTTTTATACAAGGTGTGCGAGTATTTAAAAAGTGAGACCAAACACTAGAAAGTGATTTTACAATTAAACATTTTCCACCCTCCAACCACCAGATCGCCTTAAATTGGGGTACTTGTCTGCTTGGGTGAGACCATATGGCCCAAACCCTCTGCACTGTTTCCAGTGCCAGGAGTACGGACATAATAAAACACATTGAAAGAATCCTGAGATAATCGCATAGTGTAGTTCTCCAGAACACTTGGACAGTGAATGCACTTCGGAATATGAACTGTGTGCAAATTGTATAGCGAGATATTCAGAAAGGTCTCGGGATTGCCCTAAGTACAGAGAAGAACGTGAAGTTCAGAAGATCTCGTCTGAGCAGAAGCTTTCCTTTCCCTCCGCCCGTCGCGATTGCAGAAAACTGAATAGCATTTGAATAATGCACTGCAGCCTGAAATTTCGTTTGCAGCCGCAGCTAGTATCTCCTCACGTGTAGCTAGTAAATGTTCCTCATCACACCGCTTTACTAAACAGGGTGAACAATATATTAGTAAAAAAAACACCCAAAACAAGCATTGGAGCGTAGAAAGTGTGGTTGTGGTAGAAAAACCACAGTACAAAATACAGTTGAACAATTCCACAAGATTTATTATATAAATAAAAAAACAATATCTATCATAACAAACCAGACAGTATTAAAGCGGTAATTCAGTTTTATTTAAATGCTGTATAAAATATTTAATAGGTATTAAAAATTTTAATATGTAATTTAATTTTTATTCCTAATTTGTGTACGTTGCAATCTGTTCAATTTAGAACAATAAGCAACCCCATGACCCAATGAGATTAGGACGATGTGTATGACGTGTAAATGAGGTTTAGTCTTGTACAGACCCAGGCCGACCATTCCTGAGAGAGTATGGTTAATTAAACCCCAACCATCAAAGTACACCAGTAACCACTGTCTAGTATTCAAATCCGTATAAAATAAACTACCTTTACTAGGATTTGCACCAGGAACCTTCGTCTCCGAAAATCAGCTGTTAAACAGCTGATTTAGGCGACGACTTTACCTCTAGACCAACCCAGTGGGTCGTAATTTAATTACAATAAAAATAATTAAAAAACCATGAGTCACACGAAATTACTTTGTTAAATTTGGCAATGAAAAATCATAGTGTTTGAATAGTTAATTGAAAAAATCATCGCTTATCTTACAACAGTGAGTATACACGTAATTATTCGTGTATTGCAGTAAAGCCAGTGTTTGCTTAAAACAGCCCCTTAAAGAGAAAATGGAATTACCTAATTTGCATGTTAAATGCATAGTACACGAATTTACAAAAAAGCGGCCGTGAAGCCTTTTGTCATCTTCTTCTTCTTCTTTGTCTGCTATCCATTAATGGATGTTTGCGATCACCGCTGACAATTTTTCCCTGTCACCACACGTGTCCGTATTATGTCTCCTGCGGCCTCCATCCCTGTCCATTGCTTGATATTCTGCAGCCACGACATCCTCCTTCTGCCTACTCCTCTCCGTCCCTCTATCTTCCCCTCAATTATCAGTTGCAGCAGATGGTACCTCTCATTGCGCATCACATGTCCCAGATAAGCGGTCTTCCTTCTTTTTATGGTGCTCATCAGTTCCCGTTTCCTTCCTATCCTCTCCAGAATCTCCTCATTGGTTCTTTTTGCTGTCCATGGAACCTTCAGGATCTTCGGTAAATCCACATTTCAAATGCTTCCAGCCTGTTCATGGTGTTAACCTTCAGCGTCCAACCCTCCATGCCATACAAAAGTACCGACCATACATAGCATTTTGTGAATCGTATTTTAAGGTTGAGGTCAAATTCCGTGTTTGTGAGGATGCTTCTGAACCTTATAAATGCACTCCGTGCCTTCTCTATTCGACACTTGATTTCCACATCTGATGACCAGTCTTCACATATCCAAGTTCCTAAATAGTTGAACTTCTTCACACGCTCTATGTCTTCATTGTTGAGCTTTAGCTTTGAATTCTGAAACTCATCTGGTTTGCGAGTAATTATTAAGAACTTTGTCTTTCTTACGTTGATATCTATTCCCATACCTTTGCTATGCACTGCAACTTTGTTGAGGAGATGTTGAAGGTCATTTTTGTCATCTACATAAATAAAATTGTGATTTCGTCAACAATTTTTCACACTGAAAATAAGTTCAAACCACTAAACCAAATTCAATGAATTTCGGTATTTAGGTTCTGGACGTAATCGAAAGGAAAATTAAAATAGGCTATATAGTTTTTAATATCACAAAGAGATGGCAAAGATTAGAGGGAGAGGTAAGCAAAAAAATAAACGAATACCTCCGTTAAAATTCAATGTATCAAAAAATGATGTAGGCTATATTCAGAAATACGAAATGTTTAAAGACTAAGATGTATGATTACGTCAACTTTTTTTCAAGCATAACGTAGATATCAATTTGATAAAAATTTCAATATTTTACAATTAACATACAAATTAAACAGAACAATGTTTTTTTTCATTAATAAAAATGGCTACGTTGAGAGGAGGTAGATACCTCTCAATGACAGACTGTCCACAGCACCAAGAAAACAGTTTTAAAAAAAGGGTATTTGAGCTAATTATTACACATAACCACATAATATGTTTTATTAATTTTCGTCGTCGGAATTTGACTCTTAGTAAAGAGTTACTTCCGAATGAATCTTCCAGATAAATAAGAAATCCGAAAATTATAACAACTGGTTCAACTTAAAATAAGTCGTCCGTCAGATCCTTATCCTTTGTTCCAAAATTTTCTTCAATCTTTTGTGCATGTTCTGCGTAATTCTTCCAAAAAACCGACGTACAATGATACACGAATAATTACCTGCATCCTCACTTATGCAAGGTAAGCTCGAGATTATTTCTTTTCTTCAGTTAACTATCTATGGACTATATTAATAAAATTGTTCATAAAAAATGACTTTTTGCGAAATTGACTAGCGATAGTAATTTAATTTTCTATTTATAAAATCATGGATTTAGATACTTTTTGAACAGAAGGATTAGATTTTTGGAAGAGATAGTTTCAATTTTGTATTTCAGAATAGCATCTCTGACCATTTTACATTTATATTGGGTTTTGGGGAACCACCGTCCCCCAATGTCCGTCTAATGTTCAAAAAAATGTAAGCTACGTTGCTATAGATCAAGCCAGTTAAAAACGTAGCTTCTAACGAGTCATGGGAATCTGTGGTGGCACTAACAGAAGTCGATGTAGCAGTTGATTAATTTATGAAAATAGTAGATGTAGGTGTAACAAATTGTAAAATAATTAAATTCCTACGTGCTAAAAAAAACTGGAACCTTAGATCACCAACGATTTGATCAAATCTATTCAAACAAGGGTTTAGCTCCATTGACGGTGTAGGGACGATTCTATAAAAGCACTGAAAGAGTATTGTAAGTAATACAGAATTTTTCATTCGTAAAATTGGAAAAGAAAAAGCTGAATCTTTTTCGAATAGGGTGGGCCAAAGTAAAGAGTTGAAGGTGTTACGGAAGACGATAAAAGGTATTGTAGACGAACAGATGCCTACAGAAGGAGTAAAGCCATTTTGTACAGGTAAAATGTAACTTATTGCAGAAGTATTTTTCAATGAATGGGCTCATACATAGCCAAAGACATTTTGACATTTTATAAAATTTGAAAATTTCTGAGAGTTAGTTGATAGTGATGTGGAGGGCGGAATGATGGCTGGTTCACTGTTTTTCACTGTTTCTGTCAAATAAACTGAAGCCTAACTTTTTATTCAGAATTTATGCCTCTGTAAACCATTAGCGAAAATAATCAATAGATGCTTTGAAACTGTAGTATTTCTGAAACTCCTTAAAAAGAAGCAGTCATCTGCCTGTTTTCAAGGCTTTAGACAAATGCGATGTTAATTGCAACAAACCAATACCCTTGTTGAGTACGCTAAGATGTTTTTTAATCAGGCTAACAATCTGTTCTTAATCTTTCTCCTTAGCTTCCATATAATGTGATATCGTCCAATCAGTGTGGTTTACTATAAGACCTGAGCACAAATAATGCTCTAACTCAGATTATAGTAACAATAATGGACTTTGCAGCGATAAGAAAGTTTTAGCGGTTTTCCTCGATTTAAGCATTTGACACTGTCACATATAAAATCTTGTTTAAGAGATTGCACTATTCCGGCATACGAGGAATAGCTCTCAAACAACGTATTAATATTAATATTAACAACTAATAAAATTACACATATACAGGACATTCTGGAAAAGGGTCCAAGAATTCAGGGCGTGATTCCTCACAACAAAAGAAGAAAAAACTTTCAAATGAACATAGGTACGAAAATCATTAGTTACCGAGTTATACAGGGTGAAAGATTTCGTCAGAATTTCAGTTACCCCGTTGAAACGAAGTCCTACAGATATTTTTTGGGCGTTAAATTAAGCATAAATTTTACCGTATCGTATGCAAAATGAACAGAAAAATTGAACAAAACAAGTTTCAGACCTGTAGCTGCAGTAATTTTTAAGATATCTGATGAAATACGCAAAACTTGATCCCGAGAAACAAGTTTCTTT
This sequence comes from Catonia carolina, assembly GCA_035578175.1. Classification (NCBI taxonomy): domain Eukaryota; kingdom Metazoa; phylum Arthropoda; class Insecta; order Hemiptera; family Achilidae; genus Catonia; species Catonia carolina. The sequence goes on from JAQMRL010000002.1 coordinate 138,977,601, forward strand.
TAGTTTGAAGCAAATGAACTTTGTTAAATGGATAATAAACACAAAAAAATCTTATACAAAACTTGTAGAGAATTTAATTCTCAAGAAAATGGTGTAAAATAAGTCAATAATAGACAAATGCAATTAAAAAAATTATTTTTTAATTAAATAAAAAAACGCATGAAAAATAGAAAAAATCTGTTAAACTCTCTACTAATTTAATTAAAGTAATAGGCCTACTTAATAATACATTATTTTTAATGGAGAGATAATTTATGGTTGTTAAATATGTTTACTTGATAAAAATAACCAGTAAGTAACTCATTAATTTATTTTAATACAAGTGTTTTCTTTTAAGTATTACATTAATAAGTTAGTAGAGAGTTTAACAGATTTTGTCTATTTTTCATGCGTTTGTTTTATTTAATTAAAAAATAATTTTTTTTAAAATCTGCGTTTGTATATTATTGACTTATTTTACACCATTCTCTTCAAAATTAAACTCTCTACAAGTTTTGTATATGAATTTCTTGTGTTTATTATCCATTTAACAAAGTTCATCTGCTTCAAACCTAAAAGAAACTTGTTTTTCGGGACCAAGTTTTGCGTATTTCATCAGATATCTTAAAAATTACTGCAGCTACAGGTCTGAAACCTGTTTTGTTCAATTTTTCTGTTCATTTTACGTACGATACGGTAAAATTTATGCCAAATTTAACGTCCAAAAAATATCTGTAGAGCTTCGTTTCAACGGGGTAACTGAAATTCTGACGAAATCTTTCACTCTGTATAATTCGTTAACTAATGATTTTCGGACCGATGTTCATTTGAACGTTTTTCATTCTTTTGTTGTGGGGAATCATGCCCTGAATTCATGGAACACTTTTTCAGAACGTCCTGTATATTAAATTATGTATATTAATTACACTTATATAGTAAGTTTTGCAAGGGAAAATAAAAAAATATATATTGCGCGTTTTTTTAATACTGTCACGAGAGTATGTTATGTTAAGTTTTCATAGTAGGAAGGTATGTGACCTATTCATTACCTTACTGTAAAATAAGTATAATAATTACCTTACTGTAAAATAATTACCTTACTTATGGATAAGTTATTTAATGACTAAATGAAATTAGCAACATCCCTGCTCTGATTATCCATAAGTTTTTACAGTAAGGCTTTGAATAGAGTATCACATACCTCAAATACCTTCCTACTATGAAAATTCAGGGAGATTGCTTATTCATTCAGTCATTAAATTTATGCTTAACATTTTTTTGTAGTTTTAGACCGGCCCGTATAGTCGACCATTGGCGTCAATGTTACTTTACTTACTGTAGCCGGCCCGGGCTACTTCCAGCAAACCGGCCCGCCATGCCAGCTGTGTGTATGTACCTGTATGCTGTCTTAAGGAGTCTTAGTAGCCTTAATCTTGCACAGCAGGCATCAGCGACTCCTGAAGCAAATTTCTTTTATCGAATCTTTTCCATTTGAATCAAATACTTTTTAATACTTTAGTCTACAATATGGCGTCGAATTGCAGATTTATCAGAAACAAGTCATTGGACACGGGAGTTGTTTTTTATTTTTGCCGTATAAAGCCCAATACTTGTATTGTGACCATTTCAGAGGTCAATTGTCAGCCATTTTCTTCATGTTCAGCGCCAAGGCTACAGTTTTTACCCTAGGCATACTTTATATCACTTTTTATTCTATAAAGGGTGCGTAGAGTCACTTCACACGCTGCCGCAACTCTCTCATACACATTCTTAACGTCCAATAAAGGTTCATTGTCTCGCTCCTGTTCAAAATACTGCATAACCACCGTTATTATTGTTCTAGCTTGATAATTATACACTTTACCTCGTTAATTAGAGGAAGTCATCTCGATAAATGAATATACACAAACAGTAATAAAACTTTGAGTACTTAACTACACAAAATGTATTTTGTACACAATAAATTACGAAGCTATGTATGACATAAAAATAAGCTATATAAAACTCCGGGTAAACTCACAATCGGCAGTAGTAACGACTTTACTTAGTCTGATCAACTGTTGGTGAGTAACTGAAGTAGGGGGAAGACACTGAGTACCTGATATGCCAAATAAATAACTGAACTAGTCACGAGGTGACTCATAGCACCCCCATCATTGGAAACGAATACCCAACTGCTTGAGTAACTCTCCTCCTATAAACCTTGCTATGTGTAAAATAAAAAAATAAAAAATACCATGACCCGGTATTATGTTCTGGTTATAATTTTTAAAGTATTTTATTTCCAATCCAGAAAATCAGATTATTCAGTGAGAGATCACCGATCTTAGGAATTTTTGAAGGGCTCTACTTCCGGAAGCAATTTATGTAAGAAAAAGTGTAAGTATAAGCAATCTAGTTGCAGTATTGGGAACTACAGTTTTCAATGCATGATAGGAAATTTTAATTTAAACATTAATTACACAGAGTGCACTTCAAGATATCCTCCTGTTTGATTATTTTTTTTCTCAATATAACTGGTAAGTATTTCAAAATGTACAATTTTAAAAATTATTTCTTTTATTAATGAACATTATAGATTATTAGAATAGCATTCATGAATGAGAGTTTTGTGTATTTGAGAAACTTATTTTGTATTTTAGGACACGATTAGATAGGTTTCCACTACAAAGTCTAAATAATAGGAGATTTTTAGTAGTGACCAATGGTACATATTTTGTTTATCCCGAGTTGTTCACAGTGTAATTTTTAGTAGTGAACAAAGAGGGACTACTATTAGGTTTTACTAAGTAAAACGAGGAGTGAGGTGGTTTACACAAGCCTTCCTCACTGAGTGGAAAGTAAAACGAGGATTGAGGTGGTTTACAAGTGCCTTCCTCACTTACTGGAAAAGTATGCATATCACCATGCCAGGCCCACTGAAAAGCACATATTTCCACTCAGACAAATGACACCTTCACTTCATTCACCACAGGATCTGGCTGTATAATGAAATTCATTATTTTCAGAGAAGATAACTCTGATTAGTGTTTTTTACACCTCTACCTCTTCTGTTCTTAAATAATTCAGTCATTTAATTGGCTGATCATCTGATAAGAAACTATTTTTTTGGCCTTGCAACTAACAGATTGAGTGCAAATAATTAGTCTATCACTCCACCTGTTTCGTATCAGCTTTATTGAAATTAAGCAGTTCATCAGCGGACATCCTATGTAAATGTAGTGAACATTCAAATATTTTCATATTTTTTTTAACCTATTTATTTACAGCCAGCCTTACAATGTGCCTTTAAGCAAATCATTATACAAGAACTAAACTGACGTCAGTGAAGTAGACAGCCTTTGCTCTCACTTCAACTAAATAAAATTATAAAATAAAGTTAAAGTTAATAAAAACTAAGAAAAGTTGTAAAGTTACAAAATTAACAAGAACAATGAAAAAGAAGTAAAAAAAAATAAAGTAAACAATGCAAAAGAAGTTAACAATAGAAAAGTAAAATAAATAAAATTTTGAAATTTCACTTTAGATTAAAAAGTAGTGATGAAGATGAATAGTGAATTTAATTTCGTGTGTGGATTAAAATCGTTGCTCTAAGTCGAGAATGTGATGTCTTTTGAGGCGCTTCGTTTCCTCACTGTTGTCCAGTAAATTAAATGCCAGGTGGTTTTGGTGATTGTTTAATCTTAGCTGGCACCGGAGGCTCAGCTCTCTTATCTCTTCTGTTACGGTACGTATACGAAGATGGTCATGTATTTCCGAGTTTTTTATAAACCACCCAGCGTTACTCGTCTATCTTAGTACTTTATTTTGGAAGCGTTGTATTATTTCTAAATTGGATCTGCTGGCTGTACCCCAAAGCTGAGCGCCATACTTCCAAACAGGCTTGAAAATTGTATTATAGATCAAGACCTTATTTTAAACAGATAATTGTGATCTTCTTCCTATCAACCAGTTAAACTGCATATATTTTAAATTAAGCTCGTTCCTTTTACATACTATGTGATGTCGCCAAGTTAATCTCCGATCAAGATGCAAGCCAAGGTACTTCACATGATCTTGTTGTGGGAGTACATCATTACCTAGGAGTACTGATGGGCATTCCTCTCTTCTCATAGTAAATGTAACTTGGACGGATTTATTTGCGTTTGCTTTTAGTCTCCATTTGTTCAACCATAGTAGCACTTCGTCTAAGAGTATATTTGAGCTTTATTTCATGCTTCTGTAGCATTATTGTCAGATGAAAGAATTGCTGTATCATCAGCGTACGTAGCGGTAAGTACTGATTGGTTTAGAGGCATGTTAGCGGTAAATATTACGTATAATATTGGAGCAAGTATGGATCCTTGAGGAACCCCGGAGTTTATTTCTCCAAATTTCGAGTATGCACCTCTGCATTTAATTTTAAATATTCTACCTTCCAGAAAAGATTTAAGAACAAAATAAAACGGGTATGGTAAAATTGTTTTTAAATTGTAGAAAAGACCAATACGCCACACTTTGTCAAAGGCTCTTAATATGTCTAGAAAAAGAGCACAGCATTTACCTCCCCTTTGTAATGTGTCAGAAATCATATTCACTACCCGATGTATTTGCTCCACAGTAGAGTGACCGCTTCTGAATCCAAATTGATGGTCTGGAACAACATTCTGTTGTATTAGAATCCCTAGAAGCTTCTTTAAGAACAATTTTTCAAAGACCTTGGAAAGAAGAGGCAGTAAGCTAATTGGCCTATATGAAGACATTTCATTTGGTGGTTTACCTGATTTTTGAATAATTATTATTTGCAAGACTTTCCATTGAGAAGGAAAATGTGTCGTTCGCAAGATACTATTGAATAGAATTTGAAGATAAGTTAATGCCCTGACAGGAAGTTGTTTGATGACTTCAGATGTAATTAAGTCAAATCCTGGAGCCTTTTTTGATGGAAAGAGATTGATTACTTGTTGTATCTCGCCAACAGTAAAAGGTTCTATCGGTAAGTCCATAGGCACTGGTATTTCCATAAACTCGTGAATTTCTTTTTCGTCAATTCCGACAGAAGGATGAGGTTGAAATACATCATTTAGGTAGTCGCAAAACAAATCGGATTTCTCTTCATCACTTCTAGCCCAGTTCCCATCATCACGTCGGAGTGGAGGAGTATGTTGAATTGGTCTTTTTATTTTAGAAGTGGCTTTCCATAACGAGTGATCTGTTGTTTCGTTGGGAGACAAATTTTCTAAAAAGGTTCGAAAAGAATTATTTTTTTTCCATAAATTTAGCTACTTTTTAATCGCTTTTATGGGTAACTGAGAGAATTGTTTTTATTTGACTTTTCTGTAATTGAACAATTTTTGTATTATTTACTGAGAAGTTATGGCAACAACCAAGCGAAATTGGAATTATGATGAGTAAACTATGAAAAACAGGTAGGTTGCCGATAAAATTTTGCGTAGCGTGTCGTTAAAACAAACAGCAAATAATCTTTCTGTTCCAAGAACCAGTATGGTGAAAAGAAAAATGGACCAGGCTGCGACAATGAAAGCACTGGCTGCACAGAAAAAAAAGAATGCTCAGAAGAAAAAAGTTCAACCCAGCAAACGGAAGAAGATATGGAAAGAAAAAACCCATCATCATCAGAAGTTTACAAGATTATTTTGTGGGCACTATCCGATAACAGTGATACAAAACGATTCTAGACGTAATGAGCCAATGCAAAAGAACAAATAGAAGTTTGTAAGAAAATAAAAGTGTTACAATCTTACAAATGTGAGAGAGAAGGGCTTGATCAACCGACCAGGTTTTGTTGGAAATGACTTTCAGAGAAAATGAAGAAAAAAATGAAAGATATCAATAGGAGCATGTACTTCACCAATAATTTCGGTCTTCTGAATAAAGAGAACACAATTAATTACAACTCTGCATTTTAAATATTTTTCACTGATGTTTATGTTAAATTAGGTAATTTTATATGTATTTTTCACGCTGAATCCAAAAATGTTATTAGATTTTTTCTATCACGTCAGGTTTATTTACAAATGACAGTAATAAAATTTGGCATTTTTTACTTTTTTCATATTTATCAGATTATACTTACCGATTTACATACCCTTATAACTAGCGATTACGTCATTGGAGAATCTTAAACTATGTGATTTAATTGAATTTGTTTCTAACAATGCAACAAGGAATGGTAAAAAAAGCTATTTTTAGTAAAAATAAATTTTATTAAACTGTTGTAAAAAGTATTAAATTTGATTTTTACATGATTGCAAAGAACATTTAATTACACTTAATAGTTTTAATTACATTTTACAAAAAAAAATTAAAAGCAGTATAAAAAATACAAAAATTGTTTTTTCTCATAACTTAATATTTTTACTTTGATTTTTTAATTTCTTCTCAGGAGGATTAAAACTTCTTTTTTTCGATTTCCTGGCATTTCCCAGATTTTTGCACTCCCTTTTCAACATGAAGCAGTAGTCAGCCATCATGTTCTTATTCCATCTACCTTGATATCTTTTTTCCATTTCCTTTATGTCTTGATGGAACCTTTCCCCTTGTTCTTCACTAACATCTCCCAGGTTTTCGGGAAAAAAGTCTAAGTGAGAATGAAGGAAGTGTATTTTGACGCTCATGTTACAGCCTAATTTATGCATGTTGACCAGCATTTTCTTAACGATAGATTTATAGTTTGATACCTTATTGTTTCCCAAAAACTTTTCAACAACATCCTTAAATGAATTCCAAGCGTTTTTCTCTATTGCAGGCATAGTTTGCTCAAAGCTGGTGTCTTTCATTAGAGTTCGAATTTGAGGTCCAACAAAAATGCCCTCTTTTAGCTTTTCACTAGATATTTTGGGAAACTTGCTACTTAAATATTGAAAGCAATTTCCATCTTTGTTAAGTGCCTTCGTAAATTGCTTCATAATGCCTAATTTAATGTGCAATGGAGGAAGCAAGACATTTTCCTTATTTATCAAAGGGGCATTTACAATGTTTTTTCCACCAGTTATTAGCTCACCCCTTGGTGGCCAGCTAACTACATTCCAGTGTTTGTCTTTTGTCCGGCTATCCCATTCACAGATAAAACATGGCAACTTTGTATAGCCGTCTTGTTGTCCTAAAAGCATGCCTATTACTTTAAGATCCCCACAAACCTACCATTAATGCATATTGTAGTTGATGTTTTCTAGAAGAGACTTAATATTTTCATAAGACTCTTTTAGATGCACAGAATGAGCCACAGGAATCGACCCATATAAATTTTTATTATGTAGTAACACACCTTTGAGGCTTCGTTTAGAGGAGTCAATGAATAATCTCCAATCTGTAGGGTTGTATTGTACTTCAAAAAACACCATCAGCCCTTCTATATTGGAACAAAATACCATTAAATCTTTTTCTTCAAAAAATTTTAAAAGTTTACTCTCCCTATGCCTGTACCATGAGTATGATGTTCCGGGGGCCAAAAGATTTTTTGCTTTCAGCCTAGAACCTAGTAATTCTGCAGCCTCTTTTGAAAGGTTCAAATCTCGTGTAAGATCATTGAGTTCTTCTTGGCTAAACGTTTGTGGTGTTTGGTCATCACTTGGACAAAAATCTTCTGAATCTGATTCATTATGGTAATCTGATTCAGAGCTAAAACGTATTTGATCTAAATTAATGCAAGGATTTGGAACTGGAAGTAAATCATCATGTGGTACAGGCCTTTTTTTTGTTTTTTTTTTTTTGTTTAACGTCCGACTGTTTTGCAAATTGCTGCTAATGCAGACGGTGAAGGATGAAGGATGAAGGTGGTACAGGCCTAATAGCTGAAGGAATATTTAGATAAACAATTTTGTTTTTACTTTTAGCATTAAACCTTCAACCTTGGTCATACAAAAGTAGCAGTCGTTTAGATGATTCGTAGGTTCCCGCCACATCATTGGAATGGCAAATGACAAAGCTTTCTTTTTCCCATAGGTCCATAATCTTAATGCCTCAACGCAAGTCTTACATACCTTGTGTGGTGCCCAACTCTTATCCTGGTCGCCAATCTTCAATCCAAAATAAGCTAAGTAGGCTTGTTTCACAAATTTTGTTATGTCCTGTCTTTGTTTAACAATTATAAAACTTCCACATATATAACAAAATATATTAGAACTGTTTAGACATTTACGTGAACTCATTTTTACCAGTTCCTAACTCAAAAACACTACAAGGAACAGTTGCACACTTTACACTAAACATAACCTCAATAAACATCAATCTGCTTCTCTTGTGGAGGGAAAGTACAGCTGAGTAGCAGCAGGTTTACCAACTGCTGGCTGTTTAAGCAAAAATATACCCAAACTAAATTGCTATAACATCATTAAATAAATAAAAGATGATTATTTATTTATTTGTGTTTTAGTTAGGAACAGCAAGAAAATGAATAAATTTATAAAATTTTATTAATGTTTGTGAGAAAACCAGACGTGATGGAAGAAAACGGATTTCAAATTCGTAATCAGCACTGAAAAATACATTAAATAACGGTAAAACTAGGAAGACATCAAAAATGATGCAGAGTAGTGATTTATGTAATAAAGTTTTAGCTATGAATGATTAGTTTTCAATTAGGTATTTTGGTCTAATGATTTTCAGGTAAAAATTATTATTCTTAATCCCGTGAATAGGATACGAAACCTGTTTATGAAATATGTAGGGGAACACAAATTCATCAATATATCACTAAGTTAAACGCTTTAACTTTCAATATTCTAAGTGAAGTTTCCAAAACGTTTGTTTCTGGTGGTGAAGATAGTTTTCAATTTACATTTTCATTAGATTGTTACGTTATTAAAAGAATTAGCCAAAAATAGTACAATTACCACATTTTTTTAATCAAACATTCACTGCCGTATTTTCCGTTTTTTACATAACTGTAACTGAATAATAATGTTGTCTTATATTATGTATTGTATCATATTTTATGTAGGTATGTATTTTTATGATAGTGATAATAATAAATATTTCTGTATGAACTTTTTATATTATTTTCATTTATACAACTTTTCGTACGTATAACCTAAAACTTTTTTTCATTAATTTGTCCACAGTTTAACCTGGGGCAATTTTCCTGATTATTCCCCGGTGACCAGGAGTACATTTGAGAGTCCACTACTAGAACATTTCTTATTTGTATTTTATATAATGAATTTATATAATAATTTCACTAACCTTCTTTTTAAACTGCGTCACTGTTATTTTTATTTTTACTTACACGTGTTTCGGTGGATCCGCCATCATTGGAGAAAATAAAATAATTGAAACTAAAAAAAAATTTTTTTTTATACAAATAGTTTATAATTTAGTTTTATACAAATGACTGAAGATGAATCATCTTCTATAAATTTGGAATAAGTGAGATAAACATTTTTTAGTTTCAATTATTTTACTTACTCGAAGGATGGTGGATCCACCGAAACACGTGTAAGTAAAAATAAAAATAAAAGTGACGCAGATTAAAAAAAAGGTTAGTGAAATTATTATATAAATTCATTATATAAAATAGAAATAATTTCAAACTGCAGGATGCATTGTAAAGATTTATTTCTTATATAAGGTTATATGGTTGATATTTTTAACATCTAAGAAAAGTAAAAGAAATAACGTTAGGTCATTTAGTGCTAATCTGCAACTAATAAAGCTAATTAATTAAAACAGTGATAAAACCATTACAAGTTTTCCTGACAGTGTCCACGAATGGCCTTCATACCTTAAATGAGGAACATTTTTTAAAATTTTCAGATAGAACCAGTGAGCGAGTCAAGTCCACTTTACTTGTAATTGTTAATCTAAAGAGAACAGTTGGCGATGGACGTGATGTGAACGAGAATAACATTTGAGTGATTAATTTGTGTTATCAACCAATTTGAGAACTTTTTCAGGCAAGAAATCAGAATCAGGTTAATTACACTTAACCGATTATGTTGTCAAATACTCAATTATTATATAATCAGGCGGCGCTTCTTTGTTACTAGGCCTACTTATGAACAAATTAATGTTGAAGTGACATGATTTAATGTTTTAATTAAAATTTAATTTTAACAAGAATCAAAATATACAATTAATAATTCTAATTGCACAAAAATTTAATTCCACTCTCTCTTTAATGTAATTAAATCTGAATTCAAACCTCCAATCACTAAGTAAAGTATAAACAGGTTTTGCAAATAATTATTGCTTTTGTTTATTGCTGAGTCACTTTTTCCACCTCCTCCGCCACCTCCTCCTCCACCTTTTTTAGTAGTAGCAGTAGTAGCAGAAGTAGTAATTTTGGATATGTCTCCGTTAGAATGCGATACAAGCCAATCGTAATAATTACCAACATTAGTAAAGAATACATGAAAGTTATCATTTCCACATCGTGTATCTCCAGATGAACCATCTCCACTACCACAATTGCCAGTACTTGGACCGACATAAAGAAAGAGACCCTTAATTATTCCATCACAAACCAAACTACCTCCATCACAACGGCATGGTCCTCTATCTTTTTCATTTTGTAGACAAATAGCATCATCTATATCACTTGTACTGTAAAGAAAAACGTAATTTTTTAGCAAATTATTGATTCTTTTTATTCATATCGTTACCTAATAGGGAAATACTTTATACAACATGTCGGTGTGGGAATTGCTATTTCCATTTGTATAACTGGTATTCACGCATATTTGTACACGTTTCAATGTCTGGTGGACCTCATACAGTGGCATACCTCATACAAATGGCTGTTAATCTCACGACGTCAGGCAATCTTTACTAATTTTCAAAACCAAAAATACCGTTCTATCTGTTTGTTGGCGGGTAGGACGAATTATTACAAATAAATCTACTATTCATTCTCGACCACAGCATTAAACATCACCAATGTCAAACTATCAAAATATTTGTGCCTCTTAATCGAAAACACCTAAAATAACCACTAAAGTTTTATTGCAAAATACCCAGTTATTCAAATATTTTAAAGTAAAGCCCTGAAAATTCAGTGATTAAGAGTCTTAATTTTCGTTTTTCTGCTTGTAAGCTGTATTAACATCCACATCCTTATTACAGTGTATCCTAAATTGGTTCTACTAAATGGTCGATTTACAGTGTCGCGAAAAACCGGTAATTATATCACTATTTTACTAAATGCTTACTTGTTAAAAAGGTTTTTCTTAAAACCAAATTTAAATTCTATCAATTGGCTCCTTTAATGCTCTCATTTAAGTTGAGAAATCCGTTTCACTCGTTTTATGTCAAAAAACTTTTATTATTGGTTTAGCAGTGGGGCACAACACGGGCTGACCTACTTGATTCGCCATGACTTAACATTGTGTAATACACCCACACAATTTGAACTGTTATCCATATGCCTTTTGCAAAACTTCCCAATGTTTCTCAGCGTTTGGAATTTGTAGCAGGGATTCATGTACACCTATCTTAAATGTTGGGATAAATATTGCGTGTTATGTAAAATTGACTACAACCCGATGACCGGTGCTAAATCATCCTCATGTAGTTAGTTAAAGTCCGAAAATAGACTTAATGTTAAGCCCGCCTTCCACTGAGTGCGGAGCGGACTCCGTTCAACTAGCAATGGTTTAACGTCATGTAAGTACTTCCACTATGAAAAGAGTGAGCGGAGTAGACTGAATGAGTTGGAGGAGTTACAAAATAGGTCACAGAGTTGAGTGGATTTCGGGCGGACTCCGTTCGACTCGCAATACCAAATCTCATGGAAGGCTTACACCAATAGATGAAATCAGCGGAGCGGACTGAGCGAGCAAATCGGGGCCGCTGTGTCATGCTCAGCAACCCTAGTTTGGAACGGAGTAAGCTTCACTTCCCATCAGTTTTCACTTGACGCGTGTTCGGAATGGAGCTTTTTATTGAAGCCGCGCGACAGTACCCGTATTTGTGGAATATCAGCGACAGAGATTATCGCCATGGAGACAAGAAAGATAATAGCGTGGAAGAAAATCGTGGATTTAAATATAAGCCTACAAGAAATGACAGTAAGTAGATATCAAACTTAATATATTTGAATTGTGTCTGAACTATTGAGAGCCGGCTGCATTGGCGCAGTTGGTAACGTGCTCGCCTCTCATCATGCGGTCTTGGGTTCGAATCCCATTCAGGCATGGCATATTTTCATACGTTACAAAAATTCATTTCATCCTTCACAGTCTGCATTAGCAGTAATTGCATAACAGTCGGACGTTAAACAAAAAAAAAAAACAAATTAACTATTGAGGTTATAACAATAATTGTAATGCACCAGTAACGTTAAAATAATCATAAAATACATTGAAGTAGATAACTAATTTCATGTTTATGTTAAATGTCTCGCTGTTGAGATTGGAGTCTTGGATGCTGAAGAGATTGGGATGTAGGAAAGTTTAGTTTTCTCCCGCGCATCACCCTTTATGACGTGCGGAAATCAGTATAGGGTTTTAAGGTTGTTATAGAATCAGTGCGGTTTGGCGTTACTTTTTGTCCACGTCGTAACCGTATGGCGTTTACCTTTCTCTCACATTGGGCAGGTATCACTTTATTCGTCATCTGTAGAACTTCTGCACTGGTGGGCTTGAAGCGAGCACTCGTTAACGCTACTTCAATCCACTCCCATCCTCAGTAGATGACGTCCGATATCTATTGCATCGTCGTGCGATCTCAATATTTTGAGCCCTAATATGAATTCGTGTAAAATATCGGCCACAAAAACCAAGGCTTGAAGTTTGTAACTCCGAGTGTTAGGATAACTAGGGCTTCGTCCTTAATAGTCAGGCTGCTATCCGAAGCGACCTATACGGCGAATTTCTGGTTTACTTTCTCCTCATGCCGTGGGTCGCCTTGTTTGTCAGGATTACATAGGTCCCCGTGTTCACGGTGATAGTGCACGGCCACACGTTTAATATTCCGCTGGCAATGATGCTGGTGGACCGTCGTACGATAGTGGAGGAAAGATATCTTCAGAGCTGGTGTGCCCACCCTTTGCGCCGGCGTTTATAAAGATCTCATTAATCAAGTAATTTTTCAGGCGTTTTGTAAATAAAGGCAAATTAGCAAATGTTGTGGTAATTTATTGCAAAATTTTCTCCCTACCCAAGTAGCTTTTGTTAAAAAAATTTGGCGTTGTGGTTAGCCACTTACAAGATACAATCTTGTAAGTTTAAACTAACAACTGCAGTTAACTTCATCCATTGTATTTTACAAAAAGGTAAGATTGAAACCATCTCAATGCTTTAAAACACAGCTAATGCTCTTTTTCCTGCATCTAATATATCAACAACTGGCTCAACAAATGAGCCTATTGCAGTTTCAGTTGTTTGGAAACCATGCTGATCCTCTTGAAATGATTTTACATTTTAGTCAAGAAACTGACCTAATGGTCACACATGGAATTTGAAATTAAAATTCGGACCATCTGTTTTGGAAAAAAAACAATGTTTAAATTCTCTGTTTTATTTTTTGATCTTAATTTGTTTGTGATCTGGATTTTTTCAAGGTCTGTGACAGGTTAAAAACAGAGTCAAAATTAGGTTCCAAAGTCTTGACGTTACTTGAGAATTACTTTTTCGTACTACTGACGTCTATAACAAGCTTCTGAAAAAAATTCTTCCCAAAAATTTCTCAATTTAGGCCTACGTGTTTTTTATATTTTATTTTGCCGTATAATTGTACATAAACTGTAATTTACTAATGCATTACAATATTTGCATTGACTCGCAATGCAAATTTTTGTTTTGGTTGACTGTTTAATTAATCAATAGATAGATAACCGAATTTCTAACATTTTATTTGACTGTTCACGTAGATTGAGTGCTAAATCTTTAGTAATGTAAAGTGAGGAAGAGGAGCATCACAAGGTGGAACTAAGGATTGGTGTAGGCCAAGTCAATTGCCTCTGTGCTGTGAACTAGGCCTTTATGGTCCGCCTTCATGTACAATCTCAGAACCGTGCAGCTGTAGTTTTATGCCATTTGTTACAGTTTGTATTAATTAGTTTACCAACTAATTATTAACTTGTTACCACTGAGTTAAGTATCATAGTTAGTCGATTTCTTTCTTCTTAAATAAAGCTTAATTACCTTGTTTCAGAAAAAAAACTTAGTCGGCCGAGTGTGTACTGCTCCTTTGCATATTGCGTTAGGGTGTTGCTCCTTCTCTCGGGTTACACTGGTATAAATTTTGTAATAAGGCCACAACTAATAATCAGTATGTATGTCACAAATTACAGAATGAGATTTAAGGAAAATAGAACTTGGAGGTTTCTAAACCATGATATCGATCAAAAGCACGCGTGTCAGATACAATAAATTAGTAATGCGAATAAAATGGACACGCAAATCTCGCTAAGAACGACCATAAGTCTTCGCTACCACAAGTATCGCAATGTCAGGTGTTACAAGCTCGTATTTACGTTTTAGCTATAAAAACGTAATTAACACCCCGCATGACAATATTATCTGCAAAAAAAAAACAGTGGAGCTACAACGTTCTCTTAAACTAGTATGTTAACACAATTAAATCTAGTAATTCTTTTAGTAGAATTCCTACTGTACTCGACTTTCAAAATATCACTATGACCAAAATTTTGTAAATAAAGCAAATAATAATAACGAAAAGAAAACCGTACCCCAAGAATAAATATAAAACCCCACTAGTACAATACTCTGAGGTGAGTGTTATATTTAATTGTTTTTGTTTTTGGCTGTTCATTGTTAAGGATCCTATGCTAGGGATACCTTGGATGTTAAGACAATGAAAAATTACCCACGACGAATAATTATTGAATTTATTGAAATAGCAAATAATACGATTGTTTGCGGAGGACCAGATTGCTTTTATAAGATAGTTGGCAATCACAACTAAACGACTGATTGGTTGTAACGGGCAGTTTGAGGCGGTTAAGAACGACTTGCAAAATGAACAATAGAATGCATTGAGGAACATGAAATTACAGGAATTGCACTAATAAATAACAGAAAATACAACAAATATCTGCACTTACCTTGATTAAGCCTTGAATAGTTTCGCAATAACACGTGTTGGTAGATTGAAACTCACTGAACATAATTTGCAAATTAAACAGTTATAAATTCACAATACACAAATGAAAAAAGCAAAAAGAGTTCTCATGTAGAGATCGAAACGAAATGAATGCCAACGCCTGGCTTTCATCACAAAGAAAGGCCATAATACGACATTCTGACCACAACGAGAGTGCATCGACTTGTTGCGTTCACTGCTAGATTACAAGTGCAAGAGATTGGGGACGAAGGAAGTCAGAGAGCAGTGGTAGGGGTAGGAAGAATGACGTATGCAATGAGGTCACAGGAACTATTTTACTTGGGAAATTTGAAATACTAAGGAGCGGGAATCTGAGAACATTACAGCATGAAACGTGCCTTAACATTCATTATATATCATATATGTAATTTTTTAAATGTATACCAGATAAATCAAACTGAATCACTATATATTATACTTACGAATAGCAGCCGCAAGATTTCTCATCACGGCCAAATTCCATTTCTATGTAAGACACTTTACGTGAAGTTACAAAGCGGCTTCCGTCCTTTTTTCTCCCATACTCTACATACGTGCACTTTTCTTTCTTATTATCTGGCCACCCGCTAGTTGCAACTTTTGCATAACCAACTCCTTTGTCAAACTTTGACTCCAACTGTAAAATAAAAGTAATTATACTATTAAAAAAAAATTACAAAAAGCCTACAAAACACTAGGACACAGATGTGTGTAAATTTCACAGGAGAAAATAGTTTGCAGGCAATTAATTCTTATTCGTGTAACACTTTTCGTATAATTCCTGCAAAGGTTTTGATGGCTTCAAAATTTTTCGACGAGTTTTTTTAAAGTAAATAAAATTACTGACTATCATATCGAATATGAACTGGATTGAAAAAGCCACTTTAGAAAAATCTGGTGTTAAACATTCTCACAACTTTCTATTGCGTATGTAAATAACACTTAACTTACTGTCAATTTATTATTATTATTCAACCTACTTTTTTTTATTTGGCTAGTATTATCCGTTCACAAGGAAATTGATTTCAAACTCGGGTGCATGAACTAAAAATACACGATAATTTTTTTTGTTGATTGATTTTACGTAACATACGTATATATCAGATTTTTAGGACAATAACAATCTTATGCTTTTTAGGAATGAAACAAAATAGAGCGCATTTTTGACTCTCTAAAACGAAAAACACTACTTTATCAACTTATAACATGGGAATGGTATGTCCGATCGAGTTCAAAGGTTTCAGTGTTGCAAATACGTGTACCAAATAATTTTTTTGTTTATTTTTTAGCTTTTTGTGGGAATTTGCAATCTCCGGACATATAAGACTCGCAAACACAGCAAATAGATTAATTGTTCAATTTTAAATTCATTTTTATGTTTAAACATGTTTCTTAAAACAGTGCCTAGCAGTTTTTTGAGTACAATTTTTAAAGTTTTATAAACGCTGATAGTGCGGGGAATGGAATAAAATATTTGTTATTCTATGTACAGCTTTTGTTTACCTGACTATTTTCGCCTTACAACGGTCAAGGCCATTTTACATTGGCGTAGCGTCGCTCGACGCTGAATACGTAGCACGTATTCAGAGTATTTGCACGCGAGATAAGGACCGATCAAATCGAAAGCGATGCCTTACAAGGTAAGTTTTTAATTTTTAATTTTATTTGATTGACAACAGTAGTTGTTAATAAAATGTGATGTTTTGTTTTGGTTTATTTAAACTTTCATTTCTTCATTGAGAACTATACTACAAAAGCTAACCACCAAAATATGTGACGGCACTCATACAGAAACAAAATGACATCAATAACAGGATTAACTGATGGAACGATAAAATTTCAGTTTAATTTTGTTCATAATTTATATTAGTCACCAATAAAGTATTTTCTCTTTAATTAAATTCTTTTTTTTTCTTTTTTTTAACAGTATAGTTTTCTTTTGCAATCAGTTAATAAATACAATAACTTTAAGCAAATATGAGAAAATCTGAGTAATGTCCTTAGAATTAAAACACAGACGACACTCAGTAGTGTGTTTAAAAAAGACCAAACTGTGACGACACAAAAAAAACATATTTCCATACAAAATCAAACTTGATGAACCGTGAATCAACATCCCGAAACACAAAGAGTTGAAGTTGGAGATGACAATGACGATGATAAAGATGAAAACGACGCCAATTATGAGATGCTGATGATTAGGAGTTGAAGTAGAAAAGATAAAAAATAAAAATAAAAAAAATTAAAATTAATTGACTAACAAAATCGTAGTGGTAAGTCCAATGGTTTAAAGCGTTTCAGTCTGTGAGTATCTTCGCTGTTGTCAAGGAGGAATTAGAATTAAATTCTAATGTGTTAAAAGTTTTTTGTAAAATATAAATTTATTAGATCGTCTTTTGTTTTATTAAACGTTTGTCTTTTATTTCTTATGTTTGTGTTTTATATTTGCAACTACATTTTTAGTTGCAAATGAAAAACAAAAACAAAATTTAGTGTAAAAGCGATCGTCCTAGCACACGCGTTTCTTATTTCACTTATTGTCTATTGCTTTTTTTCATATTTTGTAGCTACAACGTGTGTGGTCTTGACATTGTCTTTACAAGCTCCAGTAGTTTACAGTCAATAAAAATTTAATACAATATTTTTAAACTTATCGTGACCCATATTTTTGATACTCAAAAATGCCATTGCTAAACTCCCAGGCAAATGCCAATTTATAAAATGCAGTATCAGTTCAGATGTCGTACAGTGTGGACGTGTATACGCGCTCTGAGCCGTTCCATTTATACTGGTTATCAATCTGTTCAAATTGATTGTCTTACAGCTGCGAACAAATTATTTAAACCGTGAGTTGTGTAGTATATTCTAATACAATGAGTAGTTCAAGAAATAATAACTTAAAAAAAAGACAATGATACAAAAAAATTAAATGTTACTGATAGTGATAACGAGACAACAACAGCGTGAAAAAGGTTTTAAGTACGTTTTGGTTGATAGAAGTGGTGTTGTGAAAGTGCGTAAGGTGGATAAAGGCAGAGTCTACGTGATAAATTTGTGAGGATGACTTAAATAATTTTGATAAACAGGTCATGTAACCATTATTTTAATTTATAATCGTTAAGTTACATTACATTTTTATATTCCTTATTTCTTTAACATTTTGTTTTTATAATTTTATTATGTATTTTTTTCATGTTTACTTCTTCATTTCATTTGTTTTAATTTATATTATAAATATATAATTTTTTAATAACATAAAATTTTTACATATCATTACGGTATATATAATTTACTTTCTCTAATGAGACAATAAATAGTGTTACTTTTTATTATCAAAATGTTAGAGGACTACAAACAAAAATTAGTTCTTTGTTTGAGTCAGTATTAATAAATAACTATGATGTAATAGTAACTGATTAATGACTGTAATTAATAACTAATATAATGTAACTGAATCATGGTTAGATGACGGAATATTTAACAATGAATTATTTGATGACATATGTAGTTTTTAGAAATTATAGAGTAAGGAAAAGGGAAGAAGGTGTTCTTATCGCTGTTAAAAATTTCTATCGGGTTACGTTGTGCTATCAAAACAGTTCAGATATCTATTATATAAAAGGACAACATGTCCTGGGTGATTCATTTATAGATCAACGCACAGCCGAAACTACTGACGCTAGAGACTTGAAATTTGGAAGTTAGCTTTGTTATGTTGTGTAAGCGCGCACTAAGAAAGGATTTTGTAAATTTTTGATTTTAAAGGGAAGAAATCGCAAAAATCCCCCCCCCCCCCCCACTGATGCGAGGTTGCGGGTCAGCGCGAAGCCCTACGCTTATGTACTGGTTTTTCTCCGACACACATTTACCCCCTCCATAGGCGTATTCCGTTGCATCCAGATATACATTCTTATCGTACGTAAACAGCAGATCAACTACAAAACTATAGCTATTTTCCCAGAAGTTAAATTGACTTTAACAACGATTTTAATCTATGTTTTACTTTTGTCACTCCGTATGTTGTACTGTACGTAGTGTTTAATATTTTGACCTAACACTGGATTTACATTTTAACCAGTATTAATTCCAGAATTGTTGTAATTGTTAAATTGTTGTTCTTTATACTTAATTCCAAAAAAAAAAAAATATATTGGTGATTTAAGTCATTAGCGAATTAAAATACAGAATCATAGCCTTAAAATTGCATGGGCGAAGCCACGACGGGGCGCTATCTATTATATAAAAAGAGATGTCCTGTTTTTTTAGATCATTTTAAGTTTTCTAAGCTATTGCTAAGAAAGGATTTTGCAAAATTTTTATTTTAAATGGTAGAATTCGCAAAAAGTACCCTCCCATAAGAAATACAGAGAGTTACTTAAACAGCTGATTCTTTGTTTACGTTTGCGTGGGCGAAGCCACGCGGGACCCGCTAGTGTACTATAATAATATGTACTTATGTGTATGTAGGCTACTTATTTAAATTTAGCATTATACATGCTGCACAAGCGTTACAAAGCCAGGGCTAATAAATATGTTAACTGACTTGTTCAAATTAAGTCAAATGAATCAGTAAACTAAATTCTAGAGATAGTTACGGAAGATGATACTAACATCCAACACAGGCCAATTTCGCTGTGTTCCCGAGTTTTACAGGCTGTAACTTCAAAACGGAAAGAGACATTTACAAACGGTTTTCACCAGTGGATTTTCGTAAAATTCTACATGCAAATGACGTGTCACATGACCACCTTCTTATTTAAAAAAAATTGAATTCAAGATGGTGAAAAACAAATATGTAAAAAGATGAATTTTAGTAGATTCTATTTGCATTCATAAGATTATATTGTGTTTTGAAGAATAACATCACTTGTTTGCGAAATATTTTGCCGTATTCGGACTTTTAGGACATCCATAATCCGTAAACTGGACTGAAACAAAATCGTAATTCTGAGGAAAAACTTGAAAACTACAATTTTACAACAAAATATACTTACAAGGCTACGAAATAAATAGTCCAGTCAACCTGTGTCGTGAAATACCCGATAGAGGAAAAAAATAATTTAAAGCTAATTTTTCCCCCATCGATTACTATAGTTTAGATAAGTGTACTGCCAAAATTCCCCATCCCTACCTCCCATGCTTCCCCCCTGCGACCCCCAACAGTTACAAATTGCAAGGGTTTCGTAAATCGCATTTATCTCAAAAACTAAACAAGGTATTGGATTAATTTTTTTTTGTTGCCTTTCTTATAATATTTCCTACAATTAATGTTATCTTATCTTTTACCGTTCGGTAGTTTTTCATAAGAAAGCTGATAAAACATGATAAATTTAATTACGTAATTTTAGTTTTTGGTTTACAACTACTATTTACACTTACATTTTACACAAAAATGTTTGAAACAAAACTTTTAGTCCTTTTTAAGATCTATAAAATAATATATAACAGTACTTACTTTATTGTAGTAATATGGCAAAACCAGCCGCTGCAATGTAGAGTGCTCAGTTGTGGCGGCGTTCGGTGATAGAAGGTCGAGGGCGTTGGTTGCTATGTTACAGTTTTAATTTTTCGCGTATTTTAAGCGCCACTAGGAAATTTCTTTTTTAAAATTAATAAACTTATTTCACAAGTGTCTTAGTATGTATTTTAAAGTGTAAGAGCAAACGTTTATTTAATATGAAAAGTTTCCGTTTTTCAGACTACATTTAAGAACTGTATGCAAAATCATTTTTAATTTTAGTTTAATAATATGATCAGGCCTAAAGGCTATTTATTGTTTTTAGTTAGAGTCCAACCCTAATCTGTAGCAGCCATATTCTTATCTCCAATGCATTTTTGAAATTGGACTCTAACAAACAACATGTTGTACCCGGTTCACTAAAAAATAACCACCGGTACCTGAAGAAATAATCATCTTAGTTTCCTACAACTAAAAAGTGTCATACAAAAGCAAATGCAGCTGCTTTAAGGCATCCCTGGATTGTACAGAAATGTGTGGGACTTGTGGAGGATTCAGCAATAACATCACGGTCGTTGAAGTCAAAGATGCTGAGAAACTTCTCATGGATGTTTAAGCCATCATATACGTACATAATCTTTTGGACAATAAATAGCCTTTAGGCCTGATCATATTATTAAACTAAAATTAAAAATGGTTTTGCATACAGTTCTTAAATATAGTCTGAAAAACGGAAACTTTTCATATTAAATAAACGTTTGCTTTTACACTTTCAAATACATACTAAGACACTTGTGAAATAAGTTTATTAATTTTAAAAAAGAAATGTCCTAGTGGCGCTTAAAATACGCGAAAAATTAAAACTGTAACATAGCCACCAACGCCCTCGACCTTCTATCACCGATAGCCGCCACAACTGAGCACTCTACATTGCAGCGGCTGGTTTTGCCATATTACTACAATAAAGTAAGCACTGTTATATATTATTTTATAGATCTTAAAAAGGACTAAAAGTTTTGTTTCAAACATTTTTGTGTAAAATGTAAGTGTAAATAGTAGTTGTAAACCAAAAACTAAAATTACGTAATTAAATTTATAATGTTTTATCAGCTTTCTTATGAAAAACTACCGAACGGTAAAAGATAAGATAACATTAATTGTAGGAAATATTATAAGAAAGGCAACAAAAAAAAATTAATCCAATACCTTGTTTAGTTTTTGAGATAAATGCGATTTACGAAACCCTTGCAATTTGTAACTTTGGGGGGTCGCTGGGGGAAGCAAGGGGGGTAGGGGTGGGGACTTTTGGCAGTACACTTATCTAAACTATTGTAATCGAAGGGGGGAAATTAGCTTTATACTATTTTTTTCCTCTAAAAAACACAGGTTGACTGGACTAAAACAAATATACCAGAACAAGCGAAGAAGACCGAAGACTAACATGACTATTATTGAATATTTTGAATTTTCGCGCAGACTACTGTTTTCGTAGATTTTATTCTATTTAAGGCTGAAGGATATTAGGTCAGTCTTTTGGCGCCTTACCGATTGTTAATCGGGTTATTGACCAATTAAAATCGATTAGTGAATGTTTGCGCTTGAAAATTTGGCTTTCTTGTCCGTTCACCACGCTCGTGTTCTAACATGTCTTGGCTTCTGAGCGTCAGCTAGAGACAGTTACCCGTTACATAGGGGCGATTTTAAAAAAGATCGTAGGAACAGTTTTTTTTTTTCAAAAAATTGTGAAGAAGTTAAAAATTTCACAAATAAACTACTACTTCCGGCTGACCGATTTTGATGAAAATATTCGTGTCAGGTCCTCTAGTGGTATCTAATTTAAGTTACACGTTTCAACTTCTTACAATGTTCCATTCTTGAGATTTTTTTCACACACACACACACACACACACACACCATTCGTTAAAAACATGTTTTTTGGGTTCAGATGGTCTGTAAACGTGTATATCCGGTAAAAACTCGATTTTGAAAATCGACATTAAAACAATACCTTCCTTCTTACAATATTATTATAGGCAAGAGAAAGTAAAAATTATTTATTATTGACAGGAAAATAACGCTTTTTACTTTACATTATAAATAAAGATTAAAATTTCTTCAAAGATTAAAATTTGAAATAAACTATAAAAACTTGTAATGCAAGTTTCAAGAATCAAAATAATTGATCAGGGTGTAGATAGTATTCCCGCTCGGTTGCACGTTGCTACAACCACGCGCTGCATTCAACAGTTATCCTGATGGTTAGCTTATGTCACTTGCTCGCATTATCCTTTTAAAGGAAAATCCTTTTTAAGGAATCTACTTCCCTCATTTAGTATTTCATAGTTCTTTTAGTCAGTAGTTCTCATCGAAACCAACTTGCACTGTTAAATCTATATATTAATAGCGAGCAGCTTTTTTTTCAACACGATTTTAACCACTTGAACCTTCACCGATTTTCCCCAAAGTGGGCTCAAAGGAATCGTCTGTTCGAGTAGATTTGCCGAAAACTATTTAAAATCAAATATTTCAATTTATGACCGTAAAATAGGAGGTCTAAAATCGATTGAAGAGGGGGCAAGTTCAACGAACTGAAGTATAGGCCTCTCTATTTTTCTATCTATCCCTCGCACATCTCACGCAGGTATTTCAGTTTGGAGAGGGGCAAGTTCAACGAACTAAAGTATAGGTCTACCAACGCATTGGCAGTGTCACAGTCAGATCGCTTTGGAATTTCCAACGTAGTTGTTGTAAATTTGTATACAGTTCGATCTGCTATATTTTGGTTTTGTTTTTATGTGGAATTAAATAATGAATGAGATTTTAGAAAAAATTGGAGCAGTTATGACTGCTGTCAATCCGTATGCTCAAAGCTATAAGAAACTGGGTGACTTAGTAAAATATGAAAAGGCAATTGCACGAACTGAAAATCGCCTGCCACTATACAATGTTTTATGAAGTTCCATCATGAGCCGAATGAGGACAGAAGAAGATTCAGTGAACCAGTAGTACAATAAAACAAAAAAAGTTGTTTACAGAGAAGTTCTATAAAAACAAATTTACACTTTTGTCCGGGTTTTACCGCACAGGTTTACCTAGTTATTTATTATAATGATCATAGTGGCATTATAATGTTTAATGACTCACCTTTAACAAACCGAGTTTATTTCTCATAGAATTTCCAGGGTCATCATTTGTTGAAAACGTCGCGATAACTTTTTTTGTTTGTTCGTCAACTCCGTAAGTGCCACCACCATAAACCTGAAATTCAATATTCGGTTTCAAAATCCATTATCAGCATTAAGTAATATTTTACTTGCTTCATTAATTTACCATTTTAAACGATTTTTAACGTAAATACAAATGTGTGAATGTCATAAAAATGACAAAAGAATATTACTTCGCTAGTACATTTAATATATTTAATTACAGTATAATTATTGGAATGTTTGTAAAAACAGGGTTAACGGTGAGTATTATGTTATTGTATTAAGTTTGGTCAATTTTGGGGTATTGTGTGCAGTTATAACTGGTGTGAACTATAAAATAATAAAATAGAGTCGCTTTCTGCAGAAACGACAATAGCCCAAAAACAAATTTTTTGGAAAACAAAAAAAACTAGTTTACATGAAAATTAATGAACATAACTTTTTGTATAATAATTGTACTTATTAGCAATTTTCGACTTCATAACATAAGACAACGATATTAAACGTTACAGTTTACTAAAACTTTTAACACGTTCCGTGCAGAGGAGGTAATAATATTACCTACTTCATTTTAGCGGATTCGAGTGACGGACGAGGTAGTATTAACTAATTCATTCTCTTCGGTAGCTTGCTGTTCAACATGTCCGTTTATATTGTAAAACACTCCTAACATTCATATATTTCTTATGACACAAAACTGAAAGATATTTTTCTTATGACACTTTATACTTTAAAGGAGGTTACACAAAGTAATGTCGAACACCTTCTGATACTTTTTTTTTTAATTTCGTAGATTTTGAAGAATAATTGATCTTTCAGAACTAAATAATAACTTCAATGCATTTTTGTACAAGTGGTAATGTCTCCTCCTCAGTAAGTTTAATTGAATTCGGACACGTATTGCGTGGTTGCATACCCAATTCCAATCCCACTTAAGGAGGAAGTAATATTACCTCCAGTCCAAAAACCCACCAAATATTAATACTTTTTTGAAAATTTGATTACAAAATTATTATTTACAACAAAAAACAAAATATTAACCATAGCAAAGATTTAAAAAGATTCCGTCAGTAGGTCGCATACCAAACTCGATATCCGCATTGAATGTGTTAATAAAATTTAAAATTTTTGGACTGTTGTACTTCTTGCATAAATTCGGACTTCAAGAACCATTTAAAAAAGTACATAGATGAGTGTTGTTCAAGAAAATTAAACGCATTTACTATTTGAATTTATTTCATTTACAATGTGTAAAACTAAGTAACCTAAGGTACAAAATTTATAAACCATCTTCATTGTTCTTCAACAAATTTAGTCTTCTCCACCCTTACTGACATCTCTGTCAATGCTTGCAGGCTAACTCAGAATTTCCTTGTAAAAGTTTATGTTGTTGTGGACAAAATAACGCATAACTTTGTGTAAATCCTCTAATTTCCTTTATTTTATACACAGTATTTCACAAGAAGAAGCTTTATTCGGAAAATCCTTTACTATGCGCCTTAGCAAATTCAATTAAAATGTATTCGGTTCACTGTTAATTTATTTTTATGTTACAACCTGGCCTTGATTTGTGCTGTAGTATTCAAACGAATGAAAATAATCCACAGCAAAGGAACCCATTTGATTTCGAAGGACATACTTAGAGCTTGTTTCCACAACACAACTGTATTTTGTTTGTAGAGCTTTGGCCACCAACTTTAAAATCCATAATATCTTCCCTGTAATAATTTATTTTACTGTAAAATTTTGTTTCCTGCTATTTTGAATAATGATTTCAGTGATCTCATGTAACGAGTAAATTTGGTCATGTGTTTTCAAAAGTCGTGGTCACACAGAAGGAACGAGTGACCGCGGATTGGAAAATAATGCCTTATATATTTAAACCGGTTACAGTCAGTGAGAGCTAATAGTAAAATTCCTGTAATTATGTGGTTTTTATTTTGTATCCCCACAATTATATCTGGGTAGAGGTGAACATTCTTAACACTACTAGGGACATTGATTAAAAAATCGTATAGAAAACTGCGGATCTCATTTGGATCTTTCTTTGCCTGCCCTCATGATATACGTAAAAAAATCCAGTGTTCTTTTTTATATCGTGAATACAAAATACATTAATGGACAATAGGCGGAGATAAAATATATCCTGAACAGAAATTCTTGGCAATTGGATGTTTTGCATGAAATCAAAAGATGTAGAAAGTGTGGGTTCATAATTATGTTTTCTTCATTCGCACCTATTTTCATAGCACTGTAAACTTTACTACTTCGTCGCATTTGAACTGTCAGTTGTGCAGTGGCACTTCTCTTTGCAGATTCACTAAGCGAAGGCTTTTAATTTTAAGATTTAATTCCTCACAAACACATGTGTCCACCTGCCGTCTACCAAATTTTAATTAAAAATTTTCTACAAAATATCTATAATGAGAAATATGAAATTTTTGTATTAGGATAGCTCGTTTAAAAAGCTACATTATGTTTACGTTAAGCTTTTCATCAAGATATCTGATAGGACGGCCAGAGTAGTGCTTTCTTTCACAGGAATGACAAAATTTGCTGTTTCGCTGGCTGTATTGTTTTATTGCAAACAGCATTTGAACTAGCCTTTTCGCATACCATGGGGCTTCGTTCCAGTTGCAGCGAGATCTCGAATACGGCGGATACGCTTCATTGATACTGAATACAGTTACAAAAATGCTTGAAAACATACCTAATGTTTGTCATTAACAGGAACGTAGTACCAAAAAGAGTGTGTATTTTTCCTCGAACCAACTTATTTTCTTGATTGTTCTCTTTGAACAGGCAAAACGTCTATTAGTCCTTGTAAGAAGATGTCTTGTTCATTCTTTGTACTGAGTTTGTAAAATTTGTTAATTACCAAATGATGTCCATCAGTTCAAGCTTAGAAGCACTTTCGGGCGCAACTGAAAATAATGAAAAGAAAATGATGTTAAAAATCTAATATAACTCTGTACTACACTGATGGGTTTTTGAAAAGTTTTGTCAGTCTGCGTATTTTTTTATTGTACTAATAATTTAGGCATGTAAATAAAGTGTAAAGTTTTGTAGGTAATTTATTAGATAGCCTACCTAACTTTAAATTTTCACAAATCATAGTAAGTTGCATTATGTTAGTATGATTAAAGAAAAAAAGTAAAACCCAATAACAAAAACAAAAGCCTATAAAAATAACACAAAAAATTAAAAATTAATAAACATTGCAAAGTGATTTATAACGTGCTGTTGTCTTACCTGAAAGGATTGTCTATTGTTTTGGCTGGAGTCGTGGTACTCGCATAGTTCGTATGTTCCATGCCTCTAAATGTTGCGTTTTTAATGCCACTTCTCTTCCAATGTATGAATCAGTTTTCTTTTATAAACTTGAAGAGTTTTCCATGATAAAGGTGAATTAAATATTTACCTTATTTTTAACAGGTTTGTAAATACACCATCATTTATAAACTATTCTCGAGACGTGGTAGAAAAGAGACGTGCTTGCTTGCTATCAACAACAAAATGTCGGATAGAGACATAGTGTTACAAATTCATGCATCCAGGACTGATGCCCTTCTGCTGAAATCGAGAAAAAACAGCTAGAGTTTGTACATGAAACTACGGTGTACAATGTCTCTCATTACTTCTGTCATTTATTGTTAAAAAATATTTTGAAACAGGCACTTTCCCTTCTTACTTCAAAGTTTATAGAAGAAAGCCTCTTTTCAAGACAGGTGACAATGACTGAGGAGAAACTACCAGACCTTTTCGGAAATCTAGTGACATGAGGCCTATTGGTTCAGTAAGGGAGACTGGAGCCCCTCAACCCCACCACGCACCCAAGGTATGTGGCTGAGTAAGAAAAAAACATGTAAACAAATAGATGAGACACAAAGATAACATATTCAGAAATGTTCTAAGAAAATAACACATGCTTTAAGATATTAGGCAGTCTCGTCGTCCGTCTATAGGAAACTTTGCATTTTGGCAACCGTTCAATAAAAAGTAAGTGAAACCATGTAGTATGCAAAAGAACTATAATATATAAAATTAAATTGCTTTAGTAACGGTTACGTCTCTGCAAATAACTCCTAATTCTAACGATTTTACTGAACTACATGGATTATTCGAGCAATCAGTTCTATTAGATGTATATTTGTATAAATATTTTATATTTGTACATGAATTCATGAATGAATCCTCTGTCTTTAATCAGGCTCAAATTTATCTGTTAATTCATTATAGTTAGTTCATTCTTTATAATTATAATTTCTTTAATTCCAAATAACGGTTGTTATACAGCAGTGGAGAGTTATTATAATATTGCATTAAATTTTTATTTTATTAAATTTTTGTTAAGAGTAAAATGAGTGAATTATTTATCATTGGGAAATGTCGTGTGTCTTGCTTTATGTAATACAAAGTACACACACACACACACCCATACACACACAAACAGAAAAGAAGCATTTACTCTGTAATTTCCATAATACAAAAACGTTTAATAATACAAAACGTAATAATACAAAAACATTTACTTAGGCAAATTACTGGTTATACTAATTCGCATTGTTTGAACAGTTTTAACTATTGTGATACTAAGAAATGGATCCTTTGGAATTGTGTGAGGGTGTTGAATGATGTGTGTCGAAATAATAACGTAGTCAGACATCATACTTAGGAAAAGAAGAAACGCATGATGTGTCGTCTGATGAAGATTTTATCGGGTGTAGAAGAATTACAATAAGGTAACGTATTACAGTACTTTGTTTACAATAAACCTTAAGCCTAGTTACAAATAAATATTTATAATAATAAGATTATATGTATAATATAATGACCGGCCCGTGGTGTAGTGGTCAGCGCAACTGGCTACTATGCCAGGGTCCCGGGTTCGATTCCCGGTCAGGTCTGGCATTTTTTTCATCTGTAAATCACCACATATCATTACCTACGCACAAGCCCAAAGACTTATGTAGGCATCATCACTCAATAAAAATAAAAAATAAAAAAACAAAATAAAATGAATTATTACAAAATTAACAATTGTAAATTTCCATTTAAAACTGCATATGTTAACCAATAACCTTATTATGAGTAGGTTATCGGTTATTATGTGCATTTATAACTTCGAATAACAACCGATAACCTTCACACCATTTACTAACGACTCACGGTTAATTTTCAGTTTACAATCATTACACGGCAGTGATGACGTCATAGGTTAATATTAGTTTGAAATGTTGTAAATCATTTATAAATATATTTTTTAATGATTAAGTTAAATTTGTAAATATAGCAATATTATTAATGGTTATGAGCATTTATACGACAAAGAAGGAAAATATAACGGCAAAATTGAAATTTGTATAAGAAAGTGGGGTTATATCGGTATGTATACAATAATAAAAAAGGCTTATAACTAAATTCATGGAAATTTGCGGGGAAAAATAATTTCATACTCGGATTCAGCACCCAAAAAAGTATAGATTTCAAAAACAATCGTTACAATCGGTGACAGGCCCTGATTCTATATAATTACCAAAAAAATTGTTACAATCGGTTTGGTGGGGTCCTATAAGTAAATATTTACCTTGAATTCAAACCACTTTCATGCACCCAGATGTCAACTTAAGTAACATGAAAAACTTTTTGTAAGAAGATGTTTGAATACGTAGTAATTGAGTTGGGAATTTGTGACCTCATCACCTTCTTACATAATAATATAAAATCATAGTCAGAGGAAGCTATTTTAAAAGAATAACAATAATAATGAAAAGGAATATTTACATAATAATCATTTTTTTCTTCAACGGAGTCGCAACAATATCCAGTAGTCATAACCCATAATTCTGCTACTAAAGCTCCTCCGCAATCCGGGTCCTCAAAACTTCCTACTCTGACCATGAAATTGTATTTTCGGTTAGTATCTTCCGTTCCTCGAAGGAGAGCCATGTTTGGTTTTGATTTAGAAATGTTGTATGCATTCATACTCCTTGGACACTTAGGAGCCGGTAAGCATGAAAATAATTCCAGCGTGAACATTAAACCAATTAAAGATATATAAATTCTTTCCATAATAAAAGAAACAGTGAAAAATATTTAAAAGAAAAACAAAAATTTTTTTTAAGTAAATATTTTAATTAAAACAGAGTAATTTTGTTCAACTGTATCCAATTTTCAACGGCTTGTTACAATAACTTTGAGCAGATGAAATTTCTTTAGATATTTAGAAAAAACATAAATATTTAGAAAAAACATGTGTTCCCGTGGATAATAAAAACAATTAAATAATTTATCTATCCTAACAAGCACGTTAACTTAATATAATTCTTCTTAAATATTTTAAACCTTCCACTATTTAAAAATAATAGAATAATATGATAATTCTAAAATATTTCTTACATTTTTTAAACCAGCCACGATTTTTAAAAAAATAATATCTAGGAAGCATTTCGTTCCATTAAGACGGTAAGCTGGCGCAGTGCATAACTTTCTTTCCCGAACCGATTAAACGAAATTATTATGAAGTTCAGTCCACCATTAACGACAGAATAGGCCTAGGTAATACTTTAGTGTCTTTAGCACGGTAAAATCACATCATACTTTATTTGTATATACGGTTACGACTTGTAACAAATTGAGTTAATTTTTATACAGTTTTTGAAAACACATTATTTTGTTAATTTGGTTAGAAAACGGGTAATTAGGCCTATATAGAATCAGGGCCCGTCACCGATTGCAATAATTTTCGTTTATGTTTTAGGTGCTGAATCCGAATAATGCACTTAGTTTTCCCCGTAAATCACCATTAAACAACATCACGTACCTATTTAATTTTATTTAGTATAATTTATATTACAGTCTGCCTGAATTAATATATAGCTATTAATATATCTGAATTAATATATCTCCTAATATATTTTGAAAAATGTAACCTGTACTGAAATTAAAAGAAAAATTAGATTTTATTGTCCGTCAAAAATTGTTGGCTAATGGACAACGCTTTTCTGTCTATCACAACTACTGGAAGGTTTGATACACCATTTCTCATCGAAATTTAATAGAGCCTGGGGTAATGTAAAATATTTTTTGATTATCCTTTTGTCAATGGAAACTTGGGACAGGCTTACTTCCGAATTTTCATCACCAGCACTGGTCAGGGATAGCGACGTCCGTTTGGTATTATCATCAGGTGTGAGCCTAGATATGGTCAATTACAGTTATATTCGATTACCAACCTATTTTCTGTATATGACTACTATGAATATAGGGGTCGTACATATATCTACGATCGACCTCCTCTAAAATTAAACTCGGAATACTTTTATTTTTTTGTATTTTTCTGAGACTTGATTTAGTCGCACTGAATATGTTAGTTTCCTTTAACATTAGTTTTGGCAATGATGGCACAAACATTAGTTAAATAAAAATTATTTACAACACGGCGAACGACAGACTTGTCAAAGGAATCTAAATTTGTGATTTTGGGAGTGTGGTAAATGAAGAGCATTCACCGCTTTAAATGAATTTTGATTATTTCTTAATCCTGCGGATGGAACTAACCAATACACCTGCTGAAGCCACAGATTGTTCCATAATGTTTTTAGGATCCATCAAAAAAAAACTACTCGCTTCAGCTTTTTTACTCATGTAATGCAATAAAGTAGAAAACACTTCACGTGTCTGGCATTATTTTTTCATGCAATTTAAACATTTCAATTCAGACGAACACAACAATTGATTACATAAACGTAACTATTCATAAGAAGTCGAGATTAAATTTCACTGTAAGTTCACAATAAATATTCCCTAAAACTTAAACTAAAACAGACAGAGGCCACTACAACATATGGACATAGGTGTAACCACACCACTCCAAGAATAAACTAGCACTAATTTAAGAACTCATTGTTCAAAATCTCGTTTGTATAGAATCTGAAATATATATCTTACTTGTAGCAGCGTAATAAATTTGACCAATCAGTTTGTTTTATACTAATAGCATAATGTGGATGAGCAATCTCTTATTTACAAACAGATAAAGAAATATGACAACGTATCTAATCAAAATAACTGCATAATTATAGTTTACGAAGGTTCCTGGTTCAAATCCTAGTAAAGGTTGTTACTTTTATGCGGATTTGAATACCTGACAGTTGTTACCGGTGAAGACTACTTAGACGGTTAGCGTTCAATTAACCATTCTCTCTTAGAAATTTTGGTACCATTCCTGAACATTTATCATCTCATTTTACTAGTTGTGCTTTAAAACAAATTGTACAGTTGTAAATAAAAAATAATGTTAGAGCCAAAAAATAAAAAGGATTCTACAAATCTAATTAATAAAAAAATACACAGTCTACAATTTACGAAAGTAATTTTACATTAAAGACAAAAATGTGTTATTTTTTTATCTCCAATTCTAGTGTTTTACGAAAGATATCTTAAAAATTGATGAAGGTACATTACTGGGACCAATTTTATTCAATTTATCAGGTAAAAATACGAAACCATTAGATTTATCTGTTTATTACAGCCTTAAAAATGTCTATATGCCTCATTTCACCGAGGGTACTGAGTTCTCGGCGAAATCTTTGACATTTTATTACTCGCTAACGAAGCGTTTTAGAGCCTATGCTTATATGAACTTTTTTCTTATTTTTAGTTATAGAATGAGCTACCGAGACATTGCCGCATAGTTATCAATCACCCTGTATAATTCGAGTTTCAAACCAATGAAAAATTAAATTGTGAAAATAAAGGTGTTGCTAATTCCCTACTAAGTTACTCAAAAAAGTCCCAGTTTTGTCTAAGGCATAATTTCACTCCCCAAAAATATTTTCTAGAACCATAATGAAATAAATTATTTGCATTCGATCTGCTAGTTCCAGAGCTACAAAAAATAGTTATGTTTCTTATCATATGATCAGCCAATGTTGTATGACTGAAGCAATGAAGAACAGAAGAGATAAAGGTGTAAGACACTATTTAGTCAGAGTTAATTTCTCTGAGAGTAATGAATTTCATTATACAGCCAGTCCCTGTGGTCAATGAAGTGTAGGTGTCATTTGCAACGTGGAAAGTAGATGCTTTTCAGACGGCCAGGCATAAATATACTTTTCCACATAGTGTGGAACTCAATAAAAACTACCTCACTCCTCATTTACCCAATGATGAGGTTCAAACCAGGCTTTCGGCTGACGACCTAAACAACAACAATGAAACATAAAAGCAGGAGTATTCTTAGAAGTTTCTGCAGGTGTTATTATCCGATTCCCTTTACAGTTTGGTGTGTTAATCTGTTTTTAATAAACAATTAACTTCATCCAACTCCACAGGGCATAGTCTGACGACGTTAGGTCAGAAAACCTTAAGGGCATTTTCACTGATCCGTTATAACCAAAGCACTGCTTAAGTGCTGTATTTATTGTTTGATTGTTTTCTTACGTCATTGGAAAAATTTGATTGTGCCCTAGGATGTTTAAAGCAAGTAAGTTTTATAACCTGTCTTGACAACAAAATAACATCCAAGAGACAGGTTTGCTATTCAAATATTAAAGTTCTCTATTCTTGTTAGCCTCCGTGGTAAAAAAAACTAAACCAATTAAGTTATCACCAAGAATACCATATCAGACAGTAAATTAAAATGTACACCGTAAATATCTTGTTTCAATCTCACTTGGATTTTCTTCTGCCTAAATATAATTGTACTGAACTAAAATTTAATGTTTGATTGGCACACTAATTTTTTAACTTCCGACAGGAAGAGGGTTGTTATAAGTTTAACATATTACTACTGTCTGTGGCAGTACCATTTTACAGGTACCTTTGGCGTTGCACCGGTACCTTGAGGTTTCATACTTAACGACAAATAACAATCTTACCTCAAAACCGCTGACGGCTCTCTTACGGAATGCTAATGGTGTATTTCAATATCTTAACGAACTCGAATATGTACTTTATGGTAAGGGAGTAGTCATAGCATTAATCTCGGAAACTCATTTAACTTCAACAACGAATTTTTTGAAATTAATAAGTACGCCATACATAGGATTGTCATCCTAACGATACTGAACACGGTAGAACAGCTATAATTATAAAATCGTCCATCTCTCATCTTGTGTAAAAGACGATGATAACCTCCATGGTTTATCGCATTAAAAACAAATTTTCTGTATATTCGCACGAATATCTTCAACCATCAGTCGCCGGCCGCGTTGGCGATGTTGGTAACGTGCTCGCCTCTCATCACGCGGTCTTGGGTTCAAATCCCACTCGGGCATGGCATTTTTTCATACGTTACAAAAAATTCATTTCATCCTTCACCGTCTGCATTAGCAGCAATTTGCAAAACAGTCGGACGTTAAACAAAAAAAAAAAAAAAAAAAAAAAAAAACCATCAGTTGTTCCGGTTTACTTTTAAATGTTTATCCTGATCTTTTAGCGGTTTATTGCCCACTTCGTTTTCGGATATCGCATGAATATACAGTAAAATTTTACATCAATTCGGAAAATGAGGGCGCCGAACAGCTAACCCCCGACTGAGTTCACGCTTTGAAAACTTGGAACGCAGCGAGGACATTTCGGTTTCCAAAGCCTAAAGTTTACTAAAATTCCCAACTCCAAAAGAATCAGCCCACAGCTGACGACTTTCAGATTTCTCCAAAACGGCATAATTTCATCGGAAACCAAGAAAAACTCCGCAAAATCCACAAACTTTTCTCTTGGAGGCTAAGAAGTGATTAAGCAAGGCTTCTGTTCGATAAATATCCAAAGCACCAGGTCATAAAAAACACCTTAATCTTCTATTTTATGGATTACGCGATTTGGTAAAATAACAACGTGCAGTAGCAAACCTGCATGTGAAACAACTATATTTTAAATAAAAAGACCATTATCAGTCCAGTTGGAGCTGAGACCGAACACGACCAAAAAAATCCCTTTACTTTCTAAATGTAGCTACAGTAAGATTCAACAACCAATGAAGAAGTTTCTCTTTCCGCTAAGAAACGATAAGGTTTTACTAAATTTAATCAGGTTTCCTTAGTTTATTAAAAAGTCGATTTCTTGTACTTATTTTTTATCCATTTTAATTTACACCAATTTTCGCAGAATTTAATTTTTGTACATTTTTTATTAGAAAAATACATGACTATTTTAACAAGGCACTTATTTTAATGGCATTATTTTATTTATTTTTTATGTTTTGCTTTTTTGACCGAAATGGATTACTTTAGTCAGTTTTGGGGTTCTTTACTTCCTTCTGGATTTTCTTCAATTTCTGTTCCCAGTATTTTTTTCTTTTATGACTACATAAGATCACTTTAGTCAATTTCGATGGTTCTTCTTCAATTTCTTCTTCTTGCGGTTGCAAAACTTATTCATATTTTCAGATTTTAATTTCCTTAGTTCATCTGAACAAACCCCAATTGTGCGTTTGACTGTTTTGGTAGTTAACCGAACTTTGTGATTTCCCATTTGGTATTTATACCGAGGTGTACGTTGCGTTAGGTTCTCCATGGTTAGGTTGAGTTCTTTCATGTCGTTTTGAATTTCTCTGAGCCAGGTTACTATAGCTTTCTCAGATTTAGCGGTAAGTAGTTTTCCAGTGATTCTTCTTAGAAGGTGTGTTGCTGGAGTTCTCAGTATGTGTTCCAGGAAGAAAATTCTCTTTTTTCTCATTGGAATTGTGACTGGTTCTATATCTTTCTATATCTTTGGCCGCATTGGCGCAGTTGGTACCGTGCTCGCCTCTCATCATGCGGTCTTGGGTTCGATTCCCATTCAGGCATGGCATATTTTCATACGTTACAAAAAATCATTTCATCCTTCACCGTCTGCATTAGCAGTAATTGCAGAACAGTCGGACGTTAAACAAAATAAAAAAATAAAAAATATATCTTTGTAGACTTTGTTCGTTGGGTGTAACCCTGCATTGTCCATCGATTTGGTATTTTTTGTTGTTACAAGTCCTTAAGATTCTTCTCTTGACTTTTTTAAGTTTCTCATTGATTCAACGACTGTCGATGCTGAAGAGACTTTCACGTCCGTACATCACTTGAGATCTAAGGACTGATTAGTAGTGTTTAAGTTTGGTGAGTATTGATAGACTTTGTTTGTTGAGTGTGTTTTTGGGAAGATGTTGTCCTATGGTGAGTTTGGTGATTCTCTCGTTCCAGGCGATTTTTTCGTTGCATTTGTAATTAATGGTCTCGCCCAAATATTTAAAATTTTCAACTATAAAATTACCTCTGATGTCAATTTTGTTAATGCATAGTGGATCGATATTCCCGATTTTATTTTACTTATAGTAGGCTACATTATTTTTCATGGCATTTAACAAAGTTATTTTATATTACAACTTCAAAAGTGTTATTATTTTCAAACTTTGTGTGATTATTCAGTTTTATATTAAATATTGTCAAAAGTATGGAAGATATATCACAACCAGTTTTATCACATTGTCAGGTTAAAACCATAAGGTGCCATCAAGTTTGCCTCTTAATATCTTAAAAATGTTAGTAATATTAATTAAGAAAAGTTAGTAATTTTACCAAGATAACTGAATACCAGACAAAATATTTCACCGGCCGAAACTAGATAACGACGTTTCTGGGATCTATGTTCATACATTTACATTTTTTCTTATTTTTAACTGTGAAACCATTTTCTGGAGTTTGGTCTCAAGTTTTAATTACTGCTACACCCTGAATAAAAAATCTTTTTCGAAAGATGAAGAATATAACAGAAAAATAGCATAAGAAAGAATATTCCAGATAAACAACTAACAATAAAGATATCTGAACCTAAAAGAATGCAGTAAAATGTTGTACCTTGTTCTTATAAACATTTTTGTGCTCTGTAGTTTTAAATGATTAACCTTAGTTATATGGTTTATTATTTTTCACAGTTTAAGAAAAGTGTTTGAAATATTCAATTAAAAAAATTAATTGTTTTGTAACTCGGAGAAACTGTAATATAAATTATATTAAAATAAAATGTAATTCTGTGTTGCATCATATGAAAGGTTCTTTGTATTTTAGTTTACCAAAATCGGCATTTTGTATTTTGTTTTGTAACCAAAATGAACAAAAAAAAGTTAGTTTCAAAAATTTTATAAAAATTAACTCAATTTTTTACAAGTTGTAACCTTATAGAAATAGAGTATGATTTGATTTTACCGTGTAAAGATTTTAAAGTATTAAATACTCTGTCGTTAAATGGTGGAGCAAACTTCGTACTTAGTTTATTCGGTCGGCAAGAAATGTATGCAATGCGCCAGCTTGCGGTTGTAACGGAGCAAAATGCTTCCTAGATATTATTTTTTAAATAGAGGCTGGTTTAAAAAAATAATAACTATTTAAAAGTATTATATTATTATTATTTTAAATAACGACTGGTTTTAAAAAAACATTTAAGAAATATTATATAAAGTCAACGTATTTGTTTAGCTAGATGAATTACTACGTAATTATTAATGGTAACACACTTTTAAAAATATTTACGGGACATTTTTCACCTGTTTTAGTCCATTGTTACAAGTCGTTAAAAATTTGATTCAGTTGATCAAAATCTGTTTTAATGAACATTTTAACTTAAGAAAATTTTTGTTACTTTCAAAATATTTTCCACAGTTTTTTTATTATGGAATTAAGAATTTATTTGTCTTTAATCGGTCTAATACTCACGCTGCAATCATTTTCATGCTCACCGGCTGCTAAGTGTCGAAAAAGTATGAATGCATACAACTCTTCAAGAGCAAAAGGACACATGGCTGTCCTTGGTGGAACGGAAGATACTAACAGAAAATACAAATTCATGGTCAGAATAGGAAGTTTTGATGACCCGGATTGCGGAGGAGCTTTAGTAGCAGAATTATGGATATTGACCACTGGATATTGTGTTGACACCCTTAACAGCAATAAGGATTATACGGTAAATATTCCTTTTCATTATTGTTTGTATTCTTTTGTAGTAGCTTCTCTGACGATGGTTTTGTATTATTGTGTAGAAAAGGTGATAAAGCCAAAAGTTGCTTTACACTATTTCCATCACAATTATGGTATTCAAATATTTTCTTACAGCAACGGATTTTTTTACTTTCTCTTGCCTATATGAGTATATAGGTAGGTAAGTATTATTTTGATGTAGATTTTCGGAAGTCGAGTTTTCAGCAGATGTACAAGTTTTCAGACCCCCTGAACACAAAAAACATGTTTTTAGCGATTGTTCTGTGTGTGTGTGTGTGTGCGCGCGCGTGTGTGTGTGTGTGAGCTGAATATCTCGATAACGGAACATCGTACGAACTTGAAACTTGAAATTTAAGTTAGGTTCTACTAGAGGACCAGACACGAACATTTTCATTAAAATCGGTCAACCGGAAGTAGCAGTTTCTACGTAAAATTTTTCACTGTTTTGCGATTTTCTCAAAAATGGTTCCGACGATTTTTTTAAAAATCGCCTCATTTACTAAATTTTTAACGCTCTACAAGATAGGGTAGGTGCCATGTCTGCTGAAATTCTTTGGAAGGTTGTTTTATCGTAAAAAATTGGTTTTTTTTAAGATTGCGACTTTAATATGAATTTTAGCGCAAGAATGTATATAATCAAAGTTGTAGAAAATTTAAAATCCTGCAACTTTTACTTCAAACAATTTTTTGTTTAAGCCTTAGTTTAGCGGTAGTTAGCAATTTTCCTTTTTTTTCACGAAAATGGGTGAAAAAAAAAATTTTAAGATTTCAGCCCTAGTATAAATTTTACAACAAAAGTGTATATAATCAAATTTATAGAAAATTAAAAGATCTACAAATTTTATTTAGAGCATTTTTCTCTACAGAGCATAGTTCAAAGTGAAAGAGTGATTTTACGTATTTAAGCCTAACTGAGGTTGTGCCTAACTTCCGATAAGGTGTGGTATTTCTTCTCTCATTTTCATCTGTAACGTTTCATGTTTCCATTACCAGTAACAAACTGCAACAGAAATTGAATAGTGCGTGGCAAAAGCTCATTTTCAAACAATGAGGTTCCTAAATCAGTCAAGTGGAAGGTTTTTAACTCTACAAGTAGTTGTGTGTAGGCAATGGGGTCACTTAGAGAATGTTGATCAGGAACGGTTTTATAGGTTTTTTTTTATTAAAAACCTTCATGACTTACCCTGAAATGCACCAAACTTCATAATTTATTTAGAAGTGAGAAGGACGTTTTATGGTGGTATTCTTGGAGTATCCATTTTAATGGTTTTGAAAGTGTTTCACTTTCCCGAACATAGGTTTCCGTGTCGGATTGCCTATCATTTTATTGCAAAAAACGCGGTTTTTAAAAAGAATGGAAGAAATTGTTCCAAACCTACAGTATGATTTGGGAGGATTCTGTGCTCTACAAGGAAAATTCGAAGGTGACGGGTGAAGATTAAAATGCAAAATAAGGGAGGTGATGCGTAGTAAGTGACTACTGCTGATTTCTTTATTGTAGGTACCCGAGTTTGGAGCCTTTTTTCATCAAAACCGCCAGATCAATATTAACGTTCTATACACCAAAATTTATCTAATTTCAATTTACGTTGTTACATGTTAGTTTCATATTGTTTGAGTTTATAAATATTCCGAAATCAAGATGAGAAGAAAAAAAGAGCCAGTTTTCTTGTTGCTGCAACACATTGGATGCATTTAGAGGCTTATACCTCAAACAACGCTCGACCGATTTATTTGAGATTTCCCCGGAGTATATACCTGTATGTTTTTACTGTACGTACGAAATTTCAGTTTTTAGCGTATTTAAATTTTGAGTTATTAGTAAAATTCTGAATCCCTGTTTACCCCGTAACCGCTCATTAATTCGGAAATTTCAAAAAACCATTGTATTCAGTATAAAAAAAAATATAAATTCATTAATATTATGGAATAGCGATTGACCAGCTATTCGGTAGAATTTTTTAAATATTTAAATAATGGTTGACGCTGCGGGGGGTGAAAGAACCTTAACCATGTTGCCGCGTTATAAATCGGTAGGCCTACTACCTATTTTTTTTTAGCATACCTGGGTCCTCTCCCTCCAGTGTACGCATAACAAACATGACAATGCAATGTTAATACCCATTCATCATTTACTTACAATTGTCATCTAAACTACTAGTATAAAAATATATTATGTTACGTCGGAAGGCGACTTTAGCTTGAAGAGAAAAGAACACAACCGATTAAAAGACGTGGCAACATGGTTAAGCTTTTTCCTTCCCCCGCAACAACTATCATTATTTAAATATTTAAAAAATTCTACCAAATAATTGGTCAATCGCTGTTCCATAATATTAATGAATTTGTATTATTTTTTTTTACTGAATACAAGGTTTTTTTGAAGTTGTCGAATTAATGAGCGGTTACGGAGTTCACAGTGGTTCAGAAATTTACTACCTAATAACTCAAAATTTAAATAGGCTAAAAATCTGAAATTTCGTAGGTACAATTAACAACATACAGGTTTATATTCCAGCGAAATCTCAAATAAATCGGTTGAGCGGTAGTAGATAGCTACTGTTCTTCGTAGGACAAATTTGGCCTTTTCACCTTTTGACATGGCTTTTCCATGGCTTTTCACCTTTTGACACGCGCCTGTTAACCTCTGACACTCCCCCTCTGACGCATCACCCTCACACGACGTCACAGTGACGTGGCACACAGGAAAAAACCCAGTACTGTCATACATAACGCAAATAATCCATTGCACATGTTTATACAACGTGATGAGTTAATAATAATAATTCCAACTCATTGAAGGTCTTCACAACAAGTTAATTAATCATAAGGTTGCGCAACGCGGGAGAAAAAAAAACCCAATGCGTCATACATATCATACTCACCGCACATGTGTACACAACGTGACTAGTTAATAATAATTCTAACCACTGCTGAAGGTCTCCGACAACAACAATAGTAATTTGTTTTTTTACAAGGTTATGCGTTGTGCAATTTCTTTCTGAAAATAAATAAATTTTCCAACGCCTTCTTCATCACATTCGCTTGCTTAATGTGTGTATTAGGTAGTTTTATTTATTAAAAACAAGTAACAAAATAATTTTTTCACAAAACTATAATTTGCAATAATATGGATATTGAAGATAATTTTTTCAATCGTTTAATTTTAAATTCTTTACGACCGAGTGTTATCCAATTCATCTCAACAAGAGCAGCAAATTTTGACATTCAACCAGATCAATTTTTGGAAACATCAACGTCAGATTCAGTTAATTCCGCTTCACCACAAACGTCGGCAACCACGTCAAGTAATCTCAATTTAAAGCAAAAACAGACTAGATTAAATAGTGTACATAAAAATAATAGTTTAGTAGAAATCGAATCCGCTTTCAAAGGTAACATAAAAACTTATATTTATAAGAACACTAAATATAAAGATATTTTCAATTTATTAATAAGTGAACTAAAAAATATTGCTAATTTGTTAAGACGGACAATTGAACAGTTTGGTGCAATTAAATTTAATATTGTATTAGAATGTACATATATTAAACATGTAGTAAATGAGAAACAAAACATTATGTTTAAAACGTCAAATGTTCCAGCGTTTTCCGGTTCTAATTTAAATTTAATTATTAGGCAAAAAATAAAGAAACTTTGTCAAGAAGAATCGAATTATGAGGGACATAAATCCGGTTGGTCTTTATTAAGTGTCGATGCGTTAATGATTCGAATTAATAAATATTAACCGTTGGGTGGATCTTCATTTATTCCTTTACCACCAAATTTTGCAAAAAAGAAGGCTGTAATAAACTGTCAAAATGTGAATGATGATATGTGCTTCAAGTGGTCAATTCTTTGTTCGGTTGTTAAAAACGCGCATCCTGAAAGAATTTCATATCATTATAATAATTGCTTAAATATGTTTAATTTTGAAGGTATCGATTTTCCAACACCATTAAATCAGATTAACCGTTTCGAGAAAAATAATATCGTATCGATTAATGTATATGGTATTTTAGACAATGATATTATCCCTGTAAGGTTATGTAAAATTAAACGGAAAAAACATTTTAATTTATTGCTATTAAAAAATGAACAGGGTAAAACTCACTATTGTTACATTAAAAATTTGTCGAAATTAGTTCGGTCTCAGATTACAAAACATCATGCAAAATTGAAAATTTGTGATCGTTGTTTAACACATTTCACTAGTGATAAAAAGTTAAAAAATCATATTAAAAATTGCGGGGAACATAAGGCGACTGCGATAAAATTACCTGATATATTACCGAATGGTGAAAAACCAATTCTCAAATTTAAAAATTATCACTTTCAATTTCCTCTTCCTATTGTATTATATGCCGATTTTGAATGTGTATTGGCTCCATTACATAGTTGTAGAAAAATGAATGGAAAAAATTTATCATATACAATCGAAACAGATCTTCACATACCCTACAGTTTTTGTTGCTATTTAGTGGTTAACGATGAGCTACCTGATGATTTGAAATGTCGGTTACCTTTAGACCCTTATGTATATGAGGGAACAGATGCGGCGGAAGTATTTATGAAATATGTTATAAGTATCGCTAATAAAGTGGGGGAATTTAACAAAATAAACATAGAAATGTGTATGAGTGAAAAAGATACAATCTCATTTAATTCGAAAACATCTTGTGAAATGTGCGATATTGAATTTTCAATGACAATAAGACCACAACGTGATCATTGTCACTTAACCGGTATATATCGTGCGGCTTTATGTAGTAATTGTAATTTGAAACGAAAAAACCAAACATTTATACCTATATTTTTACATAATAACGCCAATTATGATGCTCATTTCATAATTCGTCAGTTAGGGTGTGATATACGGAACATAAATGTAATTCCAAACTCAACTGAAAAATTTATTTCGTTCACTAAACAAACAGCCAATGGAATTTCATTAAGATTTTTAGGTTCGTATAAATTTATTAATTATCCGCTTGAGGCGTTAGCGAAAAATTTACCAAATGATCAGTTTCACCATGTTCGAAAACATTTTCATTCGGATGATATGAACTATGTAACTAGAAAGGGTGTTTACCCATATGAATACACTGACGCTGTTGAACGATTGAATGAAACAGAGCTCCCACCGATAGATAAATTTTATAGTAAATTAACAGGTGAAAACATATCGGAAAACGATTATCAACATGCCATTAATGTATGGAACCATTTTAAAATTAAAACTTTAGGTGAATATAGTAAATTATATTTAAAAATCGATGTGCTTTTATTAGCAGACATTTTCGAATCTTTTAGGAAATTATGTATAGAATCTTATAAATTGGATTGCACCCACTATTATACACTTCCTGGATTTAGTTTTGATGCCATGTTATATTTCACTCAAATTGAATTAGAATTACTAACCGATGTCGATAAACATTTAATGATTGAAAAGGGAATTCGTGGAGGAATTTCGATGTGTGTTAAACGACATGCGGTAGCCAACAATAAATATATACCTGAAACATATGACCCATCAAAACCATCTATTTATTTGACATATATTGATGCAAATAATTTATATGGTTTCTCTTTAAGTAACTATTTACCATACTCAAAATTTGAGTGGGTGAAAAATGTAGAAAATTTTGATGTGATGTCAAAAGCGGACGATGGTGAAACTGGATATATACTCGAAGTCGATGTTGATTATCCTGAAAGTCTGCATGATTTAGACAATGATTTTCCATTTTTTCCCGAAAATAAATGTCCTCCTAATTCAAAACAAAAGAAATTAATAACAACACTTGAACCAAAAACAAACTATGTCTGTCATTTTCATAATTTAAAACAAGCCATTACACATGGTTTAAAATTGAAAAAAATTCACAGAATATTAAAATTTGCCCAACGGGATTGGATGAAACCTTATGTGCTGTTTAACACGCAGAAAAGAGCTGTGGCCAAAAATGCGTTTGAAAAAGATTTTTATAAACTTCTCAACAATTCTGTTTTTGGAAAAACAATGGAAAATGTAAGAAAACATATAAATCTAGAACTAATCAGTTGTCCGAAAATATGCAAAAATGTATAAATAAAATTAATTTTAAAGATCGAATAATTTACAATGAAAACCTATGCGCGGTTCAGTTAAACAAATTAAAGGTGTTATTAAATAAACCAATTTATGTCGGCTTTACTGTGTTAGAAC
Source organism: Catonia carolina (assembly GCA_035578175.1). NCBI lineage: Eukaryota > Metazoa > Arthropoda > Insecta > Hemiptera > Achilidae > Catonia > Catonia carolina. The sequence goes on from JAQMRL010000002.1 coordinate 139,021,464, forward strand.
TCAGTAAAAAGTTGATGTATTATTTTCATTATGATATCATGAAACGGTATTATGGTGAGAATTTAAGTCTATTGTATACCGACACCGACAGTTTCTTTTACCAGGTGCATACTGATGATTTTTATAAAGATATAAATGATTCATACTTGAACCCTTTTTTCGATTTATCAGACTATCCGAGAAATCATCCCTTGTATTCAGAAAAAAATAAAAAAGTTATGGGTAAATTTAAGGAGGAATGTAATGGTGTACCAATAATAGAATTTATAGGATTACGGTCAAAATTGTACACATTTCGTTACTTACTCGACAAAGAGGTTGTTGTAAAAAAAGCCAAAGGTATTAAAAAAAATGTAGTAAAGAAAAATATAATGTTCGAAGATTATAAAAACTGTTTATTTTCAAAAAATAAAATAAAAGATGAAAAACTTGACATAGCTAATTATAGGAAAATGTACTTGTTTAGATCTAAAGAGCACAACATATCCACCGTGGAATGTAATAAATTCGCTTTAAGTAGGTATGATGATAAGCGAGTAATACAAGATGATAATATAAACTCAATTGCATATGGTCACTACTCAATTAAAAACAGGTAAATTTAAGTAATTGGTGATCAGATGTGGAGGGGGATATAAGATTTAAAAAAATTTTAAAACCGATTTCACACAAATTATTCGATTACAAGAAATCATGGAAGGCGGTTGTGAGTGCGGTGCTTATATTTCATCAACCCAATGGCTAATACAACTAGTACCTGGTGGTGATATAAATACAGCGTATGAGTTGAGTGTTCAATTGGCAAACTATATCGATCAACATGAATCTGAAAATTTTTTCATTAATCATAGTGATAATGAACAGTGCGAAAATGTTTTAGTTGAGTTTTCAAACTCAGTTTGTGTTTGCGGCATTGAAAAAATGTTAAAAAATGCACCATTTTTTCCATGGTTACTATTTGATATAATTGTATAGATTTGAAAAAAATCAAAATGTACTAATTGTTTTTATCAATAAAAAATTGTTAAAAAATTTAATTGAATTTTTATTTATTTGTAGATATAAAAACTTATCTCTGTTAGTTTATAATTTAGTTTAGTTGCAGTCATGAAAGCGGTAATATATTCTTTTCTCATAGCGCTTTATGCGCATAATATTAATGCAAATAATTATACGATTGCATTAAATTATCTACAGAACTATGGTTTTATGGGTAAGGACAACTTAGTTGATGATGTAAGTTTTCAGTTATCATTGAACATGTTCCAAAAATTTTATAAATTAAACATTACTAATGGAATCATATCCGATGATGTAATAGAGTTGATGAAAAAACCCAGATGTGGTATGAGTGATATTATTGCTTATTATAGTGTAAAACCGGTTGTGTGGCAACATAGGAATCTAACTTGGCACTTTGCCCTGGCCACCGCTGATGTACTTAGTGTAACAAAGAGAGCGTTTGATCAATGGTCAAAGCATTCAGGTTTAACATTTACACATAATAAAACACATCCTAATATATTAATTTCTTTCAAACGTTTACAGCATAAATTTGAAGATTATAATAAAACTAGTTGTATGTTTCCTTTTGATGGTAAAGGATTTATATTGGCTCATGCATATTATCCTACTTCACCCGAATCTATAGTTGAAATTCATATCGATGCTGATGAATATTGGTCCACCGAAATTGATATAAGGAACACGGAACAAAACAGTTTGTATGCGGTTCTACTACATGAAATCGGGCATGGATTAGGTTTTGAGCATTCGCAAAATAAAGAATCAGTTATGTACGCTTTATATTCTGAAAAACAATTGGAATTGAGCGTTGATGATATTGAAGCAGTTCAGTTTGCCTATGGAAAACCACCATCACCACCTCCTTCATCAACAACTGTAAAAGAAACAGCAGTGGTGCAATCTTCTCCATCAACAGAATCAGAAGATATTAATTCAATTAATTTATGTAGATTGGAAAATTTAAAACATTTTTCAATAATTAATAACCGATTATATATAATGTATGATAATAAATGGATATGGTATTTTGATCTAACTAATAATGATGACATCACGCCATATAATATCAAACCGGTTTTAATTTCAGACTGGTTATCATTTATACCAAAATCTATTAAACATATTTCAGCAACCTATCAACGATCTAATGGTGACGTTTTGATGATCATAAATAATTTAGTTTATTCGTTTAGTATTAACACTTTACAGTTGAAAAACGGTTATCCGAAACCGATTTCAATTTTTAGTATCCCCAACAACAGTCATGTAAACACAATTGTCAGCACTAACGTGGGTAAAACATATTTAATGTTTGATAATGTGAATTATGTTGAAATCGATGAATGTTATTTCCAAGCCAAACAGTTCGGCAGCTTGTCCGATATTTTTGCAAACGTAATACCGTCCGGAATAGATTCATCATATCGCCACTTAAACGGTAACATTTATTTTTTTAAGGGAAATAAGTACTATGAATATAACGAATTTAGTAAAAAATTAATAAGCACAGGTAAAAATGTGCTCAATGCACTCGGTATTAAATGTTACAATACAATGTTGTTAAACAGTTTTAAAGATCTTCTCTCAAAATTCAACATTAGCCCGTTGAAATTAAAATAAAATCAGCTATGATCGATAACATTTAGTCCAATGACAATGGGAGGTGCGATAGCATGTTTAATTATTGTGTTTGTTCAAATTCGCTTAATGATGACAGAAAATTCTAGTCTACCATCAGCAGTGTGGGCTGGTGAAAACCGAACAGACACCGATGCAATTTTACATATTGAAAAATGTGTACTATCTCAAATAGATTATCATGCGAATCTAGAAAATTTTTCCACAAAATTTCGTATATGGTATTATCTATCAAGATTGAACATGACAAATGAAATTTGTTTTTTTCACGATACATACAAATTAAATCGGTGTTCGGTAAATGAAGAGTTATCAACGATTCTGTTATATAATCATATAAAAACTATTATTGAAAATTCAAAATCAATGTTTTTAAAGTTAAGAAAAAATAATGTTTATGAAAACATAGTATATCACTATCACATTTCTACCGATTTTATACTAGTATTAATCAATTTATTGTATACTTTTTTATTGTTATTCACCCGAATAAAGATTGCGTATAAACCAACATGTAATGATTGTATTAAAAGATTCAATAAAATATATATGTCATGCAGTACTGAATAAAAATGGGTTGTTTATTGGTGTTTTTTTTTTTTTTTTTGGTTTATTGGTGTGAGTCCAGTTTTTTCAACATGAGTGTGCGTGCTGTTGTTGCACAAGAACTACACAAACAGAAAAGAATCAATTTCAAAAGACGATATGTCGAACTTAAAGGAATCAATGATCTGTAGCATGACATTGACCTATATTTGGATTATTGGTCACGGTCGCACAGATCAGTTTAACCACTACATTTTTAATAACAAGTAAAATTATTATCAAGATATACTTGGTATATATTTATAATGTTTCTTTTAATAATGTAAATAAATTTTGTAAATTAATAATACTGGCATAATCTAAATTATATTCTATATTTTATTATTCATACCAGTTAATCATCGATATTGATAAAATTTATATGATTATATTTAAACAACAGCGAGATTCAAATCAAGATTGCGTGAGTCAAAAGTGTAACTAAATTGTGTATTGTTAAAATAATTAAAGAATCAAAAAACGGAGATGAACAATTAAATAAGTGATGTGAATGATTATAATAAAATAAATAACGTCGTTTAAAACAATAATTTGAATTTTTACGAACAATAAAAAATTATTAATCAAATTTTAAAATCTAAAGTGATGAAAGTAAGATCCGGCCAAAGCGTCGGTGCGGGACGAGACGATGGATGAGATGACCACACTGTAACGAGCTCCAATTAAAAATTAAAAATATCAAGTAAAATTTCAAAGAAGACTAACATATTATATTAAAATGAATAGAGTAACAAGTAAGAAATCATAATTATTATTTATTTAACACGAACTTTCAAAATTTCTTTAAAGAAGTCAATGTAAAATTTCAAGAATTCAAATACTATTAGGACGCCATATTCATAAACTCAACAATACAATTATTTCAGCAAACTTCGTAAATTAAACTACCGGTATGATCGATAAACAATATTCATAAATCATCTATAAAATTTTAATAATTAATCAATAAAAGACCAGTATTCAATTTAATTAAAATTTAAAGATCTATTTGTAACTTTTTGTTTAGGTTAAGATTTTCATTGTTGCAGTAAAATAAAATTTTTATACTCAAATAATAATAAATCAAAATCCCTGAGATATTATATTAAATAAAATAGTAGAGTCAATTTATTGTTAAATTCAGTATTCATAGAATCATTTATCAAGTAAAAATTAAAAGCATTTAAAACTAAAATATATTTGTGTTAATTTATTTCTAACCTAATTTATCGTAGCTGTAGTGAACGCTACAGAACTTTACCAAGCGGATTTGGTAGAAGTCATCCCATTTGCACGATTTAACAGAGGATATCGGTACATTATGACGGTGATCAATTGTTTCTCAAAATTTGCGTACGCTATTCCGTTGAAAACAAAAACTGGTGGTGACATTGTGAAAGCGTTGGAACCTATTTTGAAAACTAATCGAATTAATCATTTTCAAACTGATCAAGGTGCGGAATGGTTGAACATATCTGTACAAACACTTTTTAAAAAATTTAACATAAACCATTACTACACATACTCTGAGAAAAAAGCATCTATCGTAGAACGTTTCAATCGCACGTTAAAAAATATGATGTGGAGAATGTTCACCGAACAAGGCACATATGGGTGGTTGGACAAACTGGATATTTTATTGAGTAGATATAACAACAATGTGCATAGGATCATTGGAATGCGACCAAAAGATGTTAATAAACATAATGAGGCAAAAGTATTGAAAAGGATATACAACCTTCGTAAAAAATACTATCCACCAGTTGGTAAACCGAAATTCCAATTAAACGATCACGTGAGAATCAGTAAGTATAAGGGGGTATTCGCAAAGGGGTATGAACAGAATTTCTCCAATGAAATATTTACAGTGGCGAAAATCAAACAAACTAATCCTATAACATATATTTTAAAAGACTATAGGGGTGAAGTTATAAAAGGTGGATTCTATGAACAAGAAATGGTAAAAGTTAAACACCCCGATGTATACCTGGTTGAGAAAGTATTACGTAGAAAAGGTGATAAAGTTTTAGTCAGATGGTTAGGTTTTGATAAAGCACACGATTCTTGGGTTTCATCGGCAAATATTATCTAACAATGGCTTTAAGAACAGTTAAACAGAAGGAAAAAATACCTATTATCAATTTTGATAATATCTTATCAGGTACAGGGAAGAAGAAATCTAAACATAGTTCACTGTTACCCAATAATTTTCGTTATATAATTTGCGGTCCATCAAATTCCGGTAAAACTAATGTTATTTTCAATCTATTGTTTCAACCGAAAGGGCTACGATTTGAAAATGTATACGTGTTTTCTGAAACATTAAAACAACCGAAATATCAACTACTGGAGTGTGTACTACAGAATATTGAAGAAGTAAATTACTATCCATTCACCGAAAATGAAGAAGTTCCACATCCGAATGATGTACAACCGAATTCAGTATTTATTTTTGATAACATATCCTGTGAAAATCAAAATAATATTAGAAACTATTTCACCATGGGACGACATAGTGATATTGATTCATTCTATTTATCACAAACCTACAGTTCGATTCCTAAACAGTTGGTGCGCGACAATGCTAATTTCATTATATTGTTTCAACAAGATGATCGTAATTTACACCATGTTTATTCGGATCATGTAAACACCGATATGTCATTTGAAAAATTTAGAAATATATGCGGTAACGCTTGGAAATCAGATGCGTATGGGTTTTTCGTTATCGATAAGGAGCGAAAACTTAGTAACGGTAAGTATAGAATAGGGTTTGATACATTTTATAAATTTGAAGATATTGCTAATTTTAACTCACTATGAGCTAAAGATGGAACGCGAAAAGGTAACTGCTGCAATTAAATCATTGCGAGATAACATTAAGAAAAAACATAGAATTTTGGTAAAAAACAAATCAATCAAACAAGATTTTTATGACCAACAATTTAAACCGCTTTTAGAACCATTGAAAAACATCGAACTCCAATTAAATAATCAGGTTGAACGAAAACGAGGGGGTGATGAAAAAGAGGTTAAAAGAGAAGGTGAGAACATCGCTTTTTTAACAAAAAAACCAGTAGACAATGAAGAACAAGGTTGGAGCGATGAAGATGATGTTGATTGTGAGAAAAAACCAAAAAGGAAAGCGATAAGAAAATATGCCACAAGAGGAGACAAACGTAAAGCACGAAAAATGGTGGACGATAATGATGATAATAGCATAGTGAAAAAACAGGCAGTTAGCGAATTGCCTATGGAACAAGAACCGATTATTAGCACAGAAGAGAGAATGGCGATAGATACCCCATTACCCGAAAGCGGTGCTGAAGATAACCAATCCTCATCTGAAAACACATCAATTGTCCAACAGGTAGAGGAAGATAAAATACTAAGAAAATATATGGAAAGTCGGTTTACGGGGAAGTTAGCGAAAAAATATTTTCTCAAATTAATAAAAGATCATCACAGAGAAATTGATACAACATATGGACCAACATTTGACGGTCATCATTGGAAATTGGGTAATTCTATTATTGAAATGAAAGATGATACGTTTAGAATTAATGGAATAAATTACAAGGGTACCGAAGGATTGTTTAAGTTAATATTTTTACGAGTACCATATCATGATGATTACACCAAAGAAGATTTAATAAAATATCGAGATATTTTAAAAGTTACAAGCGCACATCTAAATTTCCCCGCCGGAACAATTAAAAGCAATAGAGGACATAAATATCGTTTTATTATTTCACATCTGTTTCCACCAACTGGGAAAGGAATGTTATTGAGTGATAACAAAATTGATTACACCTATTGGGACGATCCAAATGAATTGGTCGATCGTTTACGATATTTGGTGGCTTCTCAACGGGCTGGTAACAATGCGCACACCAACAAAATTTATTCCATTATTGAAGAATTACGTGAAGCCGGTTTAATAAAAGGAGGCGGTGAGCCATTTATACATTCACTTTCATAATGACGGTGGATAAATTCGGCAGGCACATCGGTAGTGTTAGAAGAAAACAAAATTCGATTGTGTTAACACACGAGGGAGATTATGATTTCAAATCTAAACGGTCATGTAATGTGGGTGAGGCGAAAGATGTAAATGATGCATTATCTATTTTATCCGCACTGAAATTATTCATGTTTCCAATATACAGGGTGATTCATGAAGTTCTCCCCCCACTTCTACAGCACATTGTACTAGTAAAAATAATGAAAAAATGTTATATAAACATAGGTCCGAAAACGCTTCGTTAGCGAGTTACAGCTAGCGAAAGTTTCGCCTGGATTTCAGTTCACCAGGTGAAATGAGGTCTTCCTGGAATTGTGGTAAGGTAGATTAAGGGGCAAATTCAATCATTTCTTATGGTTTTTGATCTGATAAATTGAATAAAACAGGTCCCAGATCTGTAAGTTAAATAGTTTTTAAGAAAACCAGTGTCAAATGCAAAAAATGGAGTGAAAAACTTATTTTTTCATCTTTGGGCAAGGATAACTGTGTTATTTCACCAAGAAACAGTTAAAATTTTTCAATAAAACATGTAGAAAATTTTATTCTGAACAAACCGGTGTAAATTAAGTACACAGAAAGCGAATAGATGTTTGATTAAATGAGTTTTTATTCATAAGAGTACAAAGTAAAATTAACCGGAAAAACTAAAATGAAAAAATGTGTTTTTTTCACTCCATTTTTTTGCATTTGACACTGGTTTTCTCAAAAACTATTCGCTTTCTGTGTACTTTATTTACACCGGTTTGTTCAGAATAAAATTTTCTACATTTTTTATTGAAAATTTTGAACTGTTTCTTGGTGAAATAACAAAGTTATTCTTGCCCAAAGATGAAAAAATGTGATTTTCACTCCATTTTTTGCATTTGACACTGGTTTTCTCAAAAACTATTTAACTTACAGATCTGGGACCTGTTTTATTCAATTTATCAGATCAAAAACCATAAGAAATGATTGAATTTGCCCCTTAATCTACCTTACCACAATTCCAGGAAGACCTCATTTCACCTGGTGAACTGAAATCCAGGCGAAACTTTCGCTAGCTGTAACTCGCTAACGAAGCGTTTTCGGACCTATGTTTATATAACATTTTTTCATTATTTTTACTAGTACAATGTGCTGTAGAAGTGGGGGGAGAACTTCATGAATCACCCTGTATGTTAATTTTGTGAAATTAAATAAACAGCAACCTCCAACTTGGGACGTTTTCTATAAAAAGTGGTTAAACATACATGAAAAATATTTACGAGGTGAAGATACTTTGGAAGTATTTCTTAACTATTTTTTCACCTTCCCATCGTCTGATTTAACCACATTAGACGATGTATAAATTGAAATTGTAAATAATGTAAATGGTCAGACGCTAACTAAAATGGTGCGTATATACAAGGGTGCCGGTATATTTAGTAAAATCGCCTCAATACCGGGCACAATTTTGAATAAAACAATTGATGCGCTACCAATTGAATTACATCTACCGGGTGGTTATCAATATTGTGGACCGGGTACAAAATTAAAAAAACGATTGGCTAGAAGGGATCCGGGAATAAATAAATTAGATGCCGCATGTAAAGAACATGACATTGCGTATTCAACGTACAGCGATAACACAAGTCGTGCAAACGCAGATCGTGTTTTGGCAGATCGAGCTTGGGAACGTGTTAAAGCACCAGATGCTAGTTTGGGGGAAAAAGCATCGGCTTGGGCGGTAACTAATATAATGAAATTAAAAAGCAAATTTGGTGGACGTATGTTATCATCGAGTAAATGTAAAAGAAGACGTAAATATAAAGGTGGGGGCGGTGTGAAAAGAAAACTAATGCGTGCTTTACAAAATCATGTTAATCAGTCTGGCCGTGGATTGTATATAAAACCGTGGTCGAAAAATGGGGGTGGATTAAGTAAAACAAGAAAAAAAAACGTTCATCAAGAAAAAGAAGATGTACTCGACGCATGTGATTGATAACATCCCAAACCGACCGTTAACAAATTATGAACTGGAATATTATGCGGTATATATGCTGAAAATAAAATATTTCAGAGGCGTATTTATGCGTGACGCTTTACCAAAATCGATACGTAAAAATGAGAGTGGAATTGTTATTTTGGATGGAAGTGATGGGGGTGGTACACATTGGGTTTGCTATTACAAACATGGTAAAAATATTAATTATTTTGATAGTTTCGGTAATCTGCGGCCACCGTTGGAACTACAAAAATATTTTAAAAGCGGTGATCGGGGAGCGGCTAATGTAATCCATTACAATTACATGAAACGGCAACATTTCAACACTGTAAACTGCGGACATTTATGTCTCGATCATCTGTATAGACAATGCTTTTCTCATTGAACGCTCGAGAATCGTCAATCGGATATGATATTTTTCCACCGATTGAGCTTAAAAACGACACATATGAAATAGGATTGGTTACCCTAATGACATACAACTCTATTCCAAATATTGAATCAGGGTTAAACGATAAATTCTATTATAGTGACAAATCAAAATCGATAACCTTACCAGAAGGTACGTATGAAATTGAGGACATTCAAGATTATGTGAAAAAAACAATTCAGAACTCAGTAAAGGATTTTAAATTCGTTTTGAAAGCCAATAATTCAACAATGCGCACCGAATTGTACTGCAGCGAACCGGTCGACTTTACAAAATCAGATTCAATTGGTGCAATACTGGGGTTCGATGTAAAAAAATTGCCAGCCAATAAATGGCATCATTCTCCCAACATAGTGAACATTTTTCCTGTGAACGTGATAAGAGTTGTATGTAACATCGCTCACGGATCTTATAGAGACGGTAAAGAGAGCCATACCTTGTACGAGTTTTTTCCATCAGTTGGGGCAGGATTTAAAATTATCGAAGCACCGAAAAATATATTTCCCGGTGAACACGACCCGTCTGTCACATATAAATGTGCGATTAGAAGATCAAAACGGTAAACTGGTGAATTTTAGAAAAGAATCAATATCAATTTCATTACATCTACGTCATGGGGTTAGTGATTGAAAATGTTAAATCGCTGGTGCCGCCTGCGACAGCAATAAAAAGGGAAGTTAAATCTGGCGGGTGCACAGTTGTTGGTAATTGGCGAATGAAACAGCTTACACGGCGTAACCGACAATTTTTAAAATCATTAGGATTCAAGACATAATGGGAAGCGGTGGCTATGTTCTCGATGTTGCCCAAAAAGCGGTGTATGATGAAATAATCACTCGACATGAATTTCATACATTTACCACTTATGCATCAACCACGTTAAAAATAATAGCGACGAAATACGTATCCCGGTTCATCAGCAGGATATTTACACATTACCCTGTGATAGTTACTTATACATTGAGGGTAAATTAATGGACGATAAGGATAAAGTGAGCACCGATTGTAAACTTATAAACAATGCTATGCTGTTTCTGTTCGATGAGATTCGATATGAGATCGGAGGAACTGAAGTTGATCATGTGCGAAATCCAGGAATCACATCGTTGTTGAAAAACTTCCTGTCCGTCCGTTATGGAGAGAAACATATGTTACAGAACGCGGGGATTTCGCACGATACGTCCACGTTAGAAATCGCCGCAGATGGATCTTTTTCATATTGTATCCCACTCAAGTTCGTTATGGGGATCTTTGAGGATTATAAGAGAATAATATTGAATGTTAAACAGGAATTGGTGTTGATACGATCGTCAAACGATGTCAACGCCACCTTTGTTACTAATCAAACAGTGAAATCTAAGGTGAAATTGGATAAATTAATCTGGAGATTGCCTTTCATAAACGTATCAGACACCTATAGATTACCGCTTCTGAAAACCGTGCAATCTGATGTGCCTATAACTATTCCATTTCGAAAATGGCAACTTTATGAATATCCCGCTCTACCGCAGTCACGTAGCCTGGTGTGGGCGGTGAAAACGAGCAACCAGTTGGAGAAACCGAGATATGTAATAGTGGCTTTTCAAACGGATCGTAAAAACAGTATGTACAAAAACAATTCCCATTTCGATCTGTGTAAATTGAGCAATAAAAAATTATACCTAAACTCCGAATACTATCCGTACGATCAACTGCAGGGTAACAAGTCGATAATGTATCGCATGTATACCGATTTTCAACAATCGTATTATTTTGCCGGTGACGGCAGCTGTCAACCGTTATTGGACAAGGCAACGTTTCTGGCGAAAATGCCACACATCGTTTTGGATTGTTCGAAACAGAATGAAACACTCAAAGTCGGTTCGGTGGACATTAGAATGGAATTTGAGTTTGAAGAGAATGTGGCGGCCAACACTACAGCTTACTGTTTAATTTTACATGATAATATTGTAGAGTATACACCTTTGTCTGGTAGCATTAGAAAAATATTGTAAATAGTATTAAAAATAAATTAATAAAGTATTTTTTAAAAAAAAGAATTACGATTTTACTTTATCATCCTTTGTTATTAATCGTCATTAGTTTGTTAAAGCAATATAAATGAAAAAAAACATGGTATTAATCATCGTTGTTGTTACAAAGTGAAATCAAGGTTGACAAAATTGCTCATTCGCATTAATAATTCCAACATGCAATCGAATAGAAGATTGAAAAAAGGAAAAACAACTCATTATTACTTATAAGGTATCGGGTTAATAAATAAAGCCTATGATAAATATGCACATGTACTTGTTATGCTAATTATTATAAAAAAACTGCAACTTGTTTTGTAGTCAAATACATTTTATTATTTCTTTTTAATATGGCCTTAAAGATATTTTAGTGCGACATAGTAATTACTCATTGTCTATAACACGTGATGTGGTTAATAAATAAAGCCTATGATGCACATGCACTTCTATTGTGCGACTGTTGCCTAAAGTTTTTAATAGAAATACATTTAGTATATAAGGATAAGATTTTTATAGAGAAATTTATACTTGCTTTTCACGTCATAGTGCATATATGTGCTGCTGCGTTTTTTAGAAACGTTATATTTTCAATTTTACTACAACGTTTTTTTCAAGTTATATTTATTTAAAAGTTTTTCTACAAACAATTTTACATAGTAATTATTATTTAAAAAACAACTTATATATATATATATTACAAACAACTTATTATTTATTCGAATAACTTCAATCTTCAACAAACGTAAGTTTTTAAAAGTATTTTTCAACTCATTTAATAAATAAATTGTTTTAAAAAAAACAAGTTTGAATATAACATTAAAAATTGAATTAAATATTTTTTAAAGTATTATTTATTCACATTATTAATCTTTTATAGATGGAAACTATGTACTCGGCGGATGATATTATAAGAAAACTTTTTGATATTCAATTGAATACAATTTTTTTGTGGGAAGCAATAATTAAAGAAGTGAAAGGGGAACTGTTTAAAAATAAAGACTTTAACGATAATTTAATAAAGATCCACAGAATTTTAGAAAATTGTTTGTTAATTATCAATACATGTATAGATAAACATCCATCGCAAAAATCAATTGTTAACTTTAAACATAAAATCTTAACATATGATGAATTTATAGTGTATTTTAATAATGTAAATTTGAGTGATAAGTGTTTTTTTGAAGATAACGTTTTACATTTTATCTCATGTGTGGAAAAACTATTAAATTTAAAATCGGACACGGTTGAAGTATTTGATATTGATTCTGAAGAATTATCAGAATGTGAAGACGAGGATAATTTTAGTAAATTATTTTCATTTCGAAATGAATATTCGCAATCTTATTCACAACTCGTTAACGATGAACGGTTGACCATAACAACGCCTGGAGAAAAGGGGGCGTTTATGGTTAAAATTGAAGTAACCGATACCAAAGATTTAAAAAATATTAATCAGAAACGCCACTGGACAAAGGTGGCAAAAAAAATTGTCTTTTTATGCGAGCAAAAAGACCCCGATTTTTGTCGAGTTAGGAAAATTATTCGCAATCAAAAGAGAAAGATAATGAAAATAAAGAATTTACGAAAAACCCAAATAGATATAAAAAAGTATACGCCAAAAGAATAATTTGTTTTAATTTTTTTAACATAAATATTCATAAACTAAAATTATTTTTTAAATTTACAGATGGAAATTATATATAAAAAATTTTCAAAAAACGCTTTCACTCCACGTAAAAGTACTCCGGGTTCAGCGGGGTTTGATTTATATGCATGTGAATCAGATACTATAGAACCAAATTCACGAAGTCTAATAGATACGGGTGTTGGTTTTTCTATCCCATTGGTGTACTATGGGCGTATTGCACCTCGTAGCGGGCTTTCATTAAGGGGAATTGATATTGGTGGCGGGGTTATAGACGGTGATTACACCGGACAAATTATGATAATTTTCATTAACAATAGTCAAAAGAAATATCGTGTTAAACCTGGGGAAAGAATAGCGCAAATAATTTTTGAAAAATATGCTGATAATGTTACATTAACCGAATTTGTTGGTGAAAATCTGCCAGAAACGTATAGAGGAGATCATGGATTTGGTTCTACAGGTGTATGATCTTTTTAAAAATTTAATATTAGCAAATAATTTTATTTTTTTTTTACTTGTCCATAGGGAAAACATGGCCTATACTGATAGTAATAATAATCCTTCCGTCATTATTATTGAAGGAAAAATTGCAGCTGGAAAAAGCATTTTTTTCAAAAACAGTGTTGAATATAAAACACTTATGAAATTATTACAAAATTATCATTACAGTAAAAAAAAAATTATTTGCTATAATTATTTTTTATGTAAACAAATTATATTATAATTATATATATATATTTTTTAGGTTTTAAAAAATGAATAGCTTAAATAACCGAGCAAAGACCGCAAATGAGCGTATGGAAAATGTTGGTGGGATGGTAGGCTATAAATATGTTTATAGAGCAAATTTAAATTTTGCAGAAACAACTAAATATTTTATTAGAAACGAAGTTTTAAAATTTGTACAAAATTTTGGAAAGGAACTGCAAATTAATTTCCCGCATAATTGTTGTACTGTTGGTATTCAACCGTCTAATGATTTTTTTATTGATAATGAACTAATACAATTATTGAATAATGAGGCGCGAGTAACAAAATCAAAGTTTTGGTGTTTCGCGGGAAATTTTATTTCGGTTTTACTCGGTAAATCTCGTAAATATACTTTAATAGATGTAATTTTTTTACAATCATCAGGTTTTGATCATACGGAACCATTTTCATGTTATTCAAAAATAGTTCCGTTTAAGGGACAAATATTTTGTTTTTCTTTTTTAAAAACGAATACAATGCTCCCCGATTGTCCACATATTTGTATTTATGCACTACTTAGCGCATTTGATATATCTCTGTTAAAAAATGCTGTTTACCGAATAAATGAGCATTGGTTCATCATGAATTTAACAGATTATGGAATAAAGTGTAAAATATCGGATGAAATTCGTAATTTTGAACGAAACCGAAGAGTTAAAAAACCCTTTAATCCCCCCAGGCTGGGTGAACTGGCATGCGTAAATTATTTGATATCATATATTTTAAATGATTTGTATAAGTTTTCTCTAATGAAAATGTGGCAACTTCAATAACTCATTTTTATGAAATTCGTTGTACGTTGAATATTAACAGTAGAAATTTAAAAAAGTTTCGATGGAAAATAAATTAATTTTTCTATATTTTATCTGTTTGAGTTGTATGTAATACACTTTTTATTAAAATAATACTAAAATTTTTTATCTTCATGATTTGTATCTAATGTAATCATTTTATTAGAATTTTAGCATTGTATAATTAAAATTGCTTTTTTTTTTAAAAAAACCGTGGTCAACTAAATCATATTTACATATCTATTATTGTTTTTTTAGAAAAATGAACACTGGAACCATTTGTAATAAATGTGAAGATAATTTCTGCTATCGATGCATAAAACAATTTCCGTGTGCATATCTATTTAATAGACATTTATTAGAAAAGCAATGCCAAATACATGAAATGCACAAAAATAAGTGGGACTATGGTACCACCCACAGACCGGAATTTTGTGGACGATATGGTACCACAAATCCGTGTATGCGATGTTTAGGCAAAATGTGTAAGCGAGTAAAAAATTGTACTGAACTTAAATGTAGATTCTGTAAAGCAGAAGTTGTGTTAGATTTGCAACTTGATCAGTGAAATCACTTTATTATCAGATATATATATATAAATGTAACTTACTTATCGTTAATTTCATTAACGATTTTCAATGTGATTTTTATCATTTTTTTAGATTAAAAATGGAAAATAACAATAATAAAAAACCGTTACCGCCGCTGATTATGGATATGTATTTTCTAGGGATCACATCTATTAATATGTGGCGGGATGTATTGAGCGAATTAAAAACCATTAAAATAATTAGGGAAAATTCTGATTTATCAGAATTAAAAAATAAAATAATTAACATAGCAGACGTAATGGTAAAAAGCATTAATTTAACTATAACTAATACGGACGCATTGGAAAAATCTAAAAAAAAAAAAATGTCATTTCCGTTTTTATTAATACTTTTAGAGAGGTTAGAATTTAACTTATTAAATGAACCATATGAAACTGAATCCATGGAAATACTTAAAAATATCCTCAAGGATATTATCACAGGTATAATGAATAAAAATAAAAATACAGCTAACGATGATGATGACGATGACGGTGATGAAGGCTTGACGCCATATGTAACCGTTCAAAATATTGTACACAACATTTTTGAATCAAATAAGGGGGTATGTGATGAAAATGTGGAAATTGTAGATAGTTGTAGTGAAGAGGACGAGGAGGGTGATGAAGAGAGTCAGGATCAGGAAAATGGGGAGGAAGAGGGTGATGAAGAGAGTCAGGATCAGAAAAATGGGGAGGAAGAGGGTGATGAAGAGAGTCAGGATCAGGAAAATAAAACTAACAGTAAAGGTTCTGATGAACCAGAAAATGGGGGTGAAAGGGGAAGGGAATTATTTCCACAAATGGAAGAAATGGAATTCATATTAAAAGAGGGTGTGGAATTAATACCCGTAATGAAAAAAAAAAAATGAAATTGAAATAATTTTTTTGGTTTTTCCATTTGCTTATAAATTTAAAAAAATATTATGTCATTTTCCATTTTTAATTATAATTTAAATATTATTTTTTCAATGCATCAATTTAGTTATTGTTAATTTTATTTTATTATCAGATATAAATGTAATTTAAATACTTTTTGAGCGGGGTATTAATTTATCTCCTCAATATTTTTTAAATATCATGAATTTTGTATTCAACCGTAATTTACCGTGTAATGAAGTTGTTGAAAGCCGTCACCGCTTTTTTGCCGTGGCGGAATTTAGCAATTTCATTCACAGTAAATCGGTTAATACTCAATTCATTAACGATTTTTTATCGTATATTTTATTGTGATTTTTATCACTTTATTATTATTATTGTTAGATATAAATGTAACTTAAATACTTTTTGAGCGGGGTATTAATTTATCTCCTCAATTTTTTTTAAATATCATGAATTTTGTATTCAACCGTAATTTACCGTGTAATGAAGTTGTTGAAAGCCGTCGCCGCTTTTTTGCCGTGGCGGAATTTAGCAATTTCATTCACAGTAAATCGGTTAATACTCAATTCATTAACGATTTTTTATCGTATATTTTATTGTGATTTTTATCACTTTATTATTATTATTTATATAGATATTTTATGTAAAATATTATGCTTACCTGCTTAAAATTTTTGAATTTTTTTGTTCACTTAACTTTTTTCGTAATAAATGATATTAATAATGTATTTATTTTATTCAAAAATATATATTAGATATTATTACTATTATTATTTATATATTAGATATTTATATAGATATTTTATGTAAAATATTATGCTTAACTTTTTTCGTAATAAATGTTATTAATAATGTATTTATTCAAAAATATATATTAGATATTATTATTATTATTTATATATTAGATATTTATATAGATATTTTATGTAAAATATTATGCTTACCTGCTTAAAATTCTTGAATTTTTTTTGTTCACTTAACTTTTTTCGTAATAAATGTTATTAATAATGTATTTATTTTATTCAAAAATATAAGCTATATTTATGAAACACTGTTTGTAAAATTTATTTTTCCTAAACTAAATTCCTGATCCTAAAAATTAAGAGATGTGTTGTAAAAGCTGACCACTATAGAAATGAAGGCAACATGTATTTTAAAAGCATCAATTGATTTTAATCACAAAAGCGAGCGCTAACAAAAAACAATTATTTTATATTGAGTTTAATTATTAATTGAACTCTACAATCAATAATAAATACAAAGCACAATATCTTTGTTACAAAACCAGTCGTTAAAGTAAGTATAGGCAACTTAATTACTGTTTATTACTGGTACGAAGGGGTTTGTATAAAAACCAACTCCCCTCAGAAAAAACTTAATTGATCGATGATGTTAATTACATGTTTAACAATGAAAAATGAAAGAGTGTATTTTTTAACTGTTGTAACTTTTGAACAAATTGTTCGATTTTAAAAATTAAAACAGATAATTTCTCAGCTTGATAAGAGGTAACTTTTACCGTTTAATAAAAAACAATATATAATACATTATCTCTTGAATTCAGATACATTTGATCTCATCATGTCCGATATATACACATACCCCGATATTACACATTTCAATCTTGCACCGGCTTTAAAAACAAAACCTAAATCCAATCTTTGTACAAAATATTTTAACAAGAACCAAACATTTTGTGGAAATTATTACAGTCCAAGCGGAACCGAAGGAGGTAAGTATTACAGAAGATGTAAAAAACATCCTCATTTGCGAAATAAACAACAACCATTGGTGATAATTATTATGATAGTTTCAGAAATGAAAATATTTAATAAAATGCGGTGGATAAATTTTTTGAAGATATTGAGAGTAGTAAATTGCCAGTAGAGTTATACATCTATCATGAATTGATGTATAAAACAACCGTACGACATTCGTGGAACTTATTATCAAGATTTCGTCCTTATCCAAAAAAACATAAATATAAAATAATTTCTTTACAGAATGCACACGGTACGTTACGACTAGCTAACGTGATGAATAACATGTTACAATATTCAATTAATCATGGTGCTAATGTTCAAAATGTGATCACAATTACAGAAAGTTCGATTCCAATACGATCAGCTAAAACGATATACAGAGAAGCTTTAAAGTATGAAATAAATGTGCCATTGATGTTAGTTTTAATGTAAAATATTCAGCTCAAATACCAAAATCTATTAGCGCTCTCGGTAAAAAGGAATTTACGGCTGTTAACAATCACGCGCAAGGTTTGTATTCTAAAGCTTTTCTTCAAACCGCATTACCCACACTCCAGTTACAGTGTGAAAAATTTGGGTTAGTATATCATAAAGGTGTTTTTGAAATAAAAAACCAATCGTTATATAAAAGCTGGGAAACTTATACTGGCGCCATGGCGGATGAATTTTGGCTTTTGAACAGTTATCTGATTAACATGTTTGAATTAAAAAAGAATACTCCATTCCGTCCCATTACCAATCTAAAAACCAACTATATAGCGGACATGCCGCGAAATGATATGTTCATTGTCGCATCCATTCCTGAATGGCGAAACAATGTGAAGCGTACTGCCATCTTCACCGATTGGCTTACTAAACAAATCATTCCAATATATGATAAATACATGAAACAATATTATAGAAAACTAATTGAATCACATCCTGCTTCGGCAAAAATGGGGCTATTCGTGTCTCTGGACGATGTTGCACGATTCCTAAGAAAATATAAAAAACATGCTTTGTTTTTTCGCTCGGTAAAACAACAATATTAATTATATAAAATGGAATGATTTTGATATGAGATACATCATTTGGTTTGCAAACACCATGGAGTACTTTGTGACGTGCAAGGATTCTCGGTAATAACAGAAAGTTCATTTTCAAAGAATTAGCAATTATTTCTTGCGATCATGGAAAAACAATGAATGCTCATTACCTGTTCAAACCACCGTTTCCATTTTCCGGTTTGTCAGGGAAAATGCAGAAAATGGCAAGATGGTTACGTAACATACATCACGGATTAGATTGGAACTGTGGTATACATGATATAACAGAGATAGCAGAAATTTTCGATAGTATCCATGAAGGAAAAATCTATGTAAAAGGACAACAAAAAATTGAATGGATTAAAGATCACGTAAAATCAACCAATGTATCAATTATCGATATAGAATCATATGGGTGTCCAAGATTAAGTCAACTCAGAGCAACGTATCAACTAGACAGACAGAAAAAGTGCGGTTTTATTCACTCGTTGGGCATTGTTTGTGCTTATGAAAACGTTAGAATCCTGTTTCATTGGTGGCGAGACAATAAACCGAATTATATCAATACTATTTGTTTGAATGTGAACCTGGTGAAAAATAATACCGACCAACAACGTTGTCAAGAACATTTTTGGTGGCGTGAAGATTCAGATTGTGTTGATGATTTTGACGGTCCTAATCCATTGAAAAAGAACTGTTTGTTATGCAATGATATGTTTTAATTATATTGATTTTAAAAGACTCATATATTTTTCTAAAATAAAACAACATAATCCTTGAATGGATTTAAGATGTAAATTATTTGTTAAACTGATATTGAAAAAAAGTAAACTGGCTCTGTGTAATAAACAAAAACTTTATTTTTAAAAAAATTATTTTGAATAAATCTTTTTATGTTCTGTTGTTATATTGATGTTTTTTTTCTCATAACACAATTGTACACCTTCCTGGTGCACGTGTCTTACGTGTCCAGTTTCACTCTATTACGTATACAATTACGTTTTCCAACTTGTCATGACATGTAATTATAATACATCATTATAAAGTGAGAACGTAGCAAAGGTATTATTTACGTCATGTATGACGTACTGGGTTTTTTTCCTGTGTACCACGTCACTGTGACGTCGTGTGAGGGTGATGCGTCAGAGGGGGAGTGTCAGAGGTTAACAGGCGCGTGTCAAAAGGTGAAAAGCCATGGAAAAGCCATGTCAAAAGGTGAAAAGGCCAAATTTGTCCTACGAAGAACAGTAGCTATCTACTAGCGGTGTTTGAGTTATAAGCCTCTAAATGCATCCAAAGTGTTGCAGCAACAAAAAACCGGCTCTTTGTTCTTCTCATCCTGATATCGGAATTTTAATAAACGCTAAAAATATAAAACTGACATGTAACAACGCAGATTGAAATTAGCTAAATTTTGGTGTATAAATCGTTAATATTGATCAAGCGGTTTTGAAGAAAAAATGCTCCAAACTCTGGTATCTGTAATAAAGAAATCGGGTGTATGACGTTGGGCATGCACATCATTGGGTCTGCAAATTAAGCACAATGGACGATAATGATAATAACGAGGTGGGCGGTCATAAAATTTTCTACAACTACCCTTTGATAAGTCACCGCTACTTGAGTAATTTATGACAGGGAAGCAATAAAAGTACCCTCTATCTCTCTCCTGAAGAAAGGGTAGAGAGTAATAAATAGCAAACCTAGAAATAACTAAACTACAAAGGAAACTAGCCTTACGCACATCAGGTAAAACATGTCATTCAATAGAATTTCTGATAATGAAACCAACATTCCTATAACTCGAATTTTCTATATCTCGAATTGAATTTCAGTTCCCTTCATACAACCTTCCATGCATTTACTGAGTAAAAATCCATCTATAACTCGAATTCCGTCATTTCTCCAAGTCGAACTTTTCATTTAGTTTCTTTTAACGAAATTATGTACATAGTTCTCAAAATAGCATTTTTGGTCTTTTGAAAACTGTAGGTACAGTACTGTTTCTTTCATTTTAAGAGGAAATGTTCGACGATAAAAGGTTACAGACCCTCAAAGTCATCTGGTTGCCTTTGCAGGCCTAACAAGCGTAAACCAAAACAATGAATTTCTTTGAATCGACGAATCTTTGGTGGACCGCAGAACAATAGATCCATAGCCTGTCGGTACAATGTACCATATTCAGCATTTAGTCTACTGTAATTATAATAGCGTAATTTTGGAATACTGTAGTCTACAGTGTATAAAATATGTATACATTACTTAACACTGTAGCTTATAGCTAAGTTAAATGCAACGCGCCGTATAGTACTGTTTTGCAAAATTACGCATGTCCTAAGTAGGCCTACATATTTCACATAATTGTAGGCTACTGTATTAGCCTATGTGGAATGTTCTGTGTTTGTTATTTTTTAATAACTGATTTATTGTTATTTTTCCATAACTCAAAATTTCTGTATTTTTTCTGAATTTTTTTTCTCATCCCTTGAGGATTCAGGTTATAGAAGTTCGACTGTATTAGAACCGATGTTAGACTTAGTGTAGTTGTTATACTCCATATATTTCAGTCAATGTTAATGTCGTATCATTAAAATAGAATTTTTAAACTACTGTAATTATATCAAATTAAATCATTATTGAATTAAAGTACTATTGTAGGCCTACAACAAAAAAAGTGGTTTTCTCGTCCCTACTAACAATATTACCGATTTCGGTTTTGTTTACTTTCTCTTGCCTATATGAATATATAGGAAGGAAAGTAGGGCCTATTGTTTTCATGTCGATTTTTCGAAATCGAGTTTTTACCGGTTCTACACGTTTTCAGACCCCTGAATCCAAAAAAAACACGTTTTTAGCGAATGGTGTGTGTGTGTGTGTGTGTGTGTATGTGTGTGTGTGTGTGAGTGTGTGTGTGAATAGAATATCTCAAGAACGGTACGTCGTACGAACTTGAAACTTAAGTTAGACACCAAAACTGGAAGTAGTAGTAGCTAGCTTATTCGTGTAATTTTTCACTTTACTGCGATTTTCTCAAGAACGGCTCCCACGATTTTTTTTTAAATCGCCTCGTTTAGTATATTTTTTATGCTTTACAAGATAGGGTAGGCGTCATGTCTGCTGAAATTCTTGGAGAGGCTGTTTTCACGTAAAAAATTGTTTTTATAAGATTGTGGCTTTAATATGCAATTTAGCGCAAAAATGTATAATAAAAGTTATAGAGAACTAAAAATCCTACAATTTTTATTTCAAACTTTTTTGTATAACGCTTAGTTTAGTGGTAATTAGCGATTTTCTGTATTTTTTTCTTACGAAAACGTGTAAAAAATCAATTGTTTTAAGATTTCGGCCTTAGTATGCATTTTACGACAAAAGTGTATATAATTAAATTTATAGGAAATTAAAATATCTACAACTTTTATTCAGAGCATTTTCTCTACTGAGCCGAGTTTAGCGTGAAAGAGTGATTTTCTGCATTTTTAAGACAAACTGAAATTGATTTTCATTTTGCGTCTTTCACTCATGATTAAAATTAGGTTATATTTATTGGGGTTAGTTTTTTGTTTATTTCTAATGTTTTATTACTAATGTTAGGTTATATTGTTAATTATTTGCATTGGCAAGAGAAAGTTGTGTGAGTTTCACACCAAAGTTTTTATTATTTTTTTTTAAAGATAACTTGATCGAGAGTGTTCTCAGTTTGATTCATTAAAAATAAAAAACCGCGGTGGCCTAGGCTATATATTTAACAAATAAAATTTAAATAAAAAAATAAAAAAGCCCCTACACAAAAAAATATAAAAAGTTAAAAAGAAATCTTTATATTCGACCCTTTTAACTGTAACGTGTGTGTCTATCTGTGACACCATAGCTCCCGATAGGATGAACCGATTTTGATTTAGGTTTTTTTTTGAAAGGTGACTTGATTGAGAGTGTACTTAGCTACGATTCAATAAAACAAGTGTAGGCGTTTAAAAAAAAACTGAAATATCAAAATTCGATCGTCGCGTGGTGTATGTGTGTGTCTGTCTGTGACACCATAGCTCCTGTACGGATGAACCAATTTCGATTTAGTTTTTTATTGTCTCTAGCTCTATATGCATATATGTAAGATGGAAAGTACTGGGTGAAGTGCATAAAAGTAGTTGGTACTAAGTAGTTCCAACTAAGTACAAAAAGTAGCAACTACGTTAGAGTAGTAGTTACTTAAATTGGTGAGAATAAACATCTACTAGTACTTGTTAGTAGAAACTAAGCCATGAGTAGTTGTAACCGGTAAAAAACATTAGTAGTAGGTACCTAAGTAGTAGTTACTAAGTGTTTAGTTAGTATTAAGCAAAGCAGTGGAGGGAGAAAGTTGTAAACGTTTCAGTTCACCTCTCTATTTGATCCTAACGTCCTGTCCCTCAGGTTCTAAAACATCAGGGTTGAATTTCTTTGTTACAGGAATTGATAATCAGAATTATCATTTGAATATTTTGCTACATTATGGAATATCGTGCAACACAAAATTAATTTTGGAATATTTTTCCAGAGACATTCCACAGTATTTCCAAGAATTAGAAATATTTTTTCAGCTGCCCAAATATGCGTTCTATTACAACTCTTTCTGTGAAATGCAAGTTATTAAATTTCTGTTCCGGACTCCAAGCATGATTTTTAAACTGGTAATCAACTAAGGTGGTATCCAGTACCCACTGTCTCTAAGGAGACCCATGAAACTGCAAAATTATTTGGTATCTTGAACTACGTTTCCAAATTCTACTGTCATGTACACTACCGGGCCACTGTGCATTCACACTAGTAATTCATTCAGCACAGTCACAAGGAACCTGAGCATTTCAACTTGCAGATACTTCCTATTTATGTACTCGTCACCATATCGTTGTGGTTTCAGTATTTTTAGACGCGTGTAGTCTACTGCACCAACCACTGTTTGTATTTGAAATCGTTTTTGCCATAATAACTTAGCTTCAATCATTCATTCTGCTGCAGTAGGAAATATAATCCAATCTTGAGTTTTCGCGAAAATATTGTCAATTACATATGTACTATTTTCTTCGTAGAGTAGTACAATGAATTTCAAAGTCTTCTGCTATGCGGCTTTGGACCCTGGATCCCTGATGTATCTTTAAAAATTTTCCATTCTCTTTCTGGAAGTTACAGCACCCCCTTGAGTTTTTCAGTATTTTTAAGAAAACGGTCCCATAAGAAACCAATGCTTTCGCTTATAAAATGTACCAACGTTTATATTTACTTGAACTTGCATCTTTTCTCTCACGGTAGTATTTAACATGATGTAAATTTATAAAATAAGATATCTCTCTGCAATGGTTAAATTCGTAAGCACCAAGGTGAGCATGATCGAAGGTGAGCTACGTAACGAATTTCTTAGTTGTTACTAGATTTCGAAGTTAGTTAATTCTTTTTATTCTCTTCGTTCTTAGTACTGTACTTACAAACGAAATACTACAAAACCCAGAAAATTATAGTAACAACTTAGTTGGCCAGTAACTACTTAGCGGAGGTTAGTCGAACAAATACTAACATTTTTTATTCTCTTAAAATATCATAGTAACTACTTAAAAAATGCGTAGTACTAGCACCAACTACTTTTTATTCTCTTCGCCCATTGTTTTCATGACGATATTTTGAAATCGAGTTTTTACCGGATATACACGTTTTCAGAACCGCTGAACCCAACTAAACATATTTATAGCGATTGGTGTGTGTGTGTGTGCGCGCGCGCGCACGTGAATATTATAAATCTCAAGAACGGAGTATTGTACGAAATTGAAACTTGGAAGTTATGTTAAGTACCGCTAGAGGACCCGACACGACCATTTTCATTAAAATCGGTCAACCGGAAGTAGTAGTTTGTGCATGTAATTTTTCACTTTCTTGCAATTTCCTCAAAAACGGATCCGACGCTATATTTTTTAATCACTTCTTTTACTAAATCTTTTATACTGAACAATAGTGAGTAAGCGCCATGTCTGCTGAAGTTCTCCTAGAAATGAAAATGTTTTATAAACCTACAACTTTTATTTGTATTGTTTTTTTGTAGTATTTAACGCTTACTTTAGCGGCAATTAGTAATTTTTTGTTCTTTCATCAAAATCTAAAAGAAAAATTCAATATTTTTAAAGATTTCGGCCTTAGTATGCCATTTTACTACAAAATTGTAGCTACATATAATCAGAATTATAGAAAATTAAAAAACCTACAACTTTTGTTTAAGCATTTTTTTCAACAGAGCCTACTTTAGCGTCAAAGAGTGATTTTCCATTTTACTCGTACATCATTCACTGTAGATAAAAATTAGGTTTGTTTTTTGCCTTGAAAAATAAAGGTGCGTCTTATAGTCCGGAAAATATGGTTAACTACTAAATATTGTTTAATAATTTTATCACGTAGCTTACCGAAACTTAAAAATTTAGTCATAAAATTTACACTTCTAAATAATTAAAAATCTGAAATATAAAAATTTATTTTCAACCAAATAAGATTTCTTAAAACCACGAGAATATTCCACAAGAATATTCCTACTTTATTAAAGAAAAATTAAACTATTAATAACATATTCTACAAAAAATCCCCTGAGCTCATTTAACACTATTAAGTTTACACTATGTAGGGTACAAACTATTATAGAAGACCGTTAATTGATTATTTTATAAGCGATCACAGATCAAAAGTTTTAAAGAAATAAATATGAACGTAAATACAAAAGAAATACCGGTAAAATTCTGTTTGAAATTTATTAAAATGAATATTTATTTTATATTATACAACTTTTACCTTGTAAATCCCAATTTAAATGTTTGTTTAAATAAAACTTCTAAACTGTATATTAATTTTTTTTTTACATTTTAACAGAAGTTTTCAAAAGGTTTGAACAAACAACGTGCGATTCATCAGTTTTATTAGCCTACATTTTTGTAAGTAACTAATTCTATTGTAATCTGAAAACAATGTAGCACTTAAATGAAACATAATATGATAAACCTTACTTTCAAAATTACTTTAAATATTCCTTTTTCATAAATTTTAATTAGGCTTTCGGTCAACATGCACGAAGGAGTTGGAGTTTTCTGGAATAACTATGAAAAACTTAACGAGAATGAAGAAAAACAACTTGCGAACTAAAGAGTGGCATTATTTTGGAACAATCAACATACGGACACTTCTGCAGACAGGTAAATTAAAGCGAACACTGGGTTAGATGGCGAAACAACATATTCTAATAATCGCTTTACAAGAAACGCGTTTGACTGCCGCAAAAACTTTTGATTCTGGAAACTTTAGGATGTTTACAAGACAACTTGAACCAAGAATAGGAGCTGACCTACAGCAACTCGGAACAACATTCTGCGAACTAACGGATCATAGACTCAACAACAAAATTCCACTCACCTTCTGAAGGACCTGTACTTTAACTATAAAATGCGGAAATATGAGATGCCCAATATATGTGAAGCATACACACAACTATCAACGTGGACAATCGGAGAAATCTAGAAGAGGTGGAGCAATCTGGGAACATATAAACAATAAAGCACCAGAGAAGAGGGTCCGATTTTTAGTTGGTGAATTCAACGCAGAAATCGGTAAACAACAGTTCCGGAAGATTGTCAGCGACTATCCAGCCCACAAGAAAACAAACAGGAATGGTAATATTTATTGAATTATGTGAAACATTTAATCTTAAACAGATGTCCACTAATTTCATGAAACTCCCTAGGAAACCGAAAACATGGCGAACTCCGGAAGAAAAATTTGGTAAATTCCAAAGAGATCATGTTAAAATCTGGAAAGAAAACATTAAGAAAATCATGAACGAACAAATGCGGAAAGGTGAAGAGTCCGAAGAGAAATATCAAAAAAAAAAGATTCGAGGGGAAGAAACAAAACTTCATCTCAACCAAAGACAAGAGAACTTTTGAGGATTGCCACAGAACTGAAAAACAACGAAGCTGCTGGAGAAGACTCAATCTGTGCAGAAATGTTGAAACATGGTGGAGAAGTAACCATCAGAGCACTTGGAAAAGAAACTGAAAAGATCTGGGTAACTGAGAAGATTCCATGTGAATAGAAAACGTCACTGATACACCCACTGAACGGATGTAAACAATTACCGCGGAATTTTCGTTTTACCCGTGACATATAAAGTAGGCCTACACTCCAAAAAATGTTTGACTAGACTAGACGAGCAAGTAGATCAGAAACTGGGTGAACATCAAGCCGCGTTCAAAAAAGGAAGATCCTACGGAGAGTAGATAAACCACCTAATTTTAGTACGGAAAGTTATACTCCAAGAGATATAGTGGTAGTGTTCGCTGATTTTAAGAAAGCTTATGATTCAGTAGACCAACAAATACTACTGAATATTTTAAAAGAATTTGGAATGGATATTAAAATAACGGCAATCATTAAAGAAACCTTAAGACCGCCACAAAAAAGTGAAAAGTAAAATTTCTAGGAGAAATCTTCGGAGAGTTTGAAATTAAAACAGGCGTTAGGCCGGGTGATGGACTGTCACCGAGGTTTTCACCCGTGTGCTGGAGAAAGTTATTTAGAAATAATAAATGGAACTTGCCAATAAAGGATTATTAAGGGTACCCGGAACGAAAGAAATTGGAAAATTTTCACATTTCCGGTTTTTTCAAACTATTAAAATTTAGAGTATCCTGCATCCAACGATATGGGTTTAATTGTCGGGGGTTTTGCAGTTTTGTTTTTGTAATTACGAATACACTGAATCCTCACGTTATTTTTTAAACTTTACCATTTGCATAAAGTCTCTATTTTTTAATGGCAACCGATAAACACAACATAACTACATATTTTTTTTATTTTGTGCGATATTTTTTGTTTTAAGACTTTAATGTAGCACCAGACCACTTGTGAATATAACAAGTTATATTAACCTCTGTACTGTACAAAATAACACATCGAATTATTTAACGTATAATGTGTTCTCTTTTAGTTTTTTCTTGTTTCCCGTAAATAGCAATTTTTGAAGCATAAGGAACATTTTCTAAGCCAACTGCGAATGGATTTCAATGAAATTTTTGCACAGCCTTTCATATCATAATTTCAATGTATTGAGTTAATATTATAGTAAAATAATGTGTTTAAATATTTATTTTCCACTTCAATAGGCAAAAGTAATGATTTTCAAAAAAGGTAATTTCAAAAACAATGTCTTATCTTCCTAACAATACATTATCAAGATGCTACTAACTCAGTGGGTGTAGAATAGCCTGAAAAGTAACCACAAAAAATTGGACAGGATAACTCGAACAGTTTTTGAGAAAATGTTCCTTACATTAACATTACGAAAGACCAAAGAACGGTATAAAGATAAACTATCTTTCTTTTACAGACAACCTAGCAATCGTTTCTAGAAACACGGAAACACCAAGTACAGATAAAGCCAATATAGATAAACACCAAGTACAGAGTACAACCAGATAAAGCTGAAATACAGATTTCCTTCGAAAAACTAAATACATATAAAACATCAAAACAGCCCCGCATCACCTGACACAATACGGAAAAACTAGGAAAGTTTATAGCTTTAAGTACCTTGTGAAGATAACCAAAGATAAGGGAGAAGGAAGCGAACAACTACAGACGAGGAAAAATGGCCGGTTTACTTCGAGGAACTCACCACTTTTATAAGAAGAACGCACTCTCCAGACAAGCCAGGATTAGACATAATACAGCGATAAAACCTGTGGGTCTGTACGCAAGTGAGTGTATTAAAATGACCGGGAAGCCTGGTCTAAGAGGAGCAGAGAAATTTGAGAGATAGATCGTCCGCAAGATAATGGGTCCGAGAAGATAGTAGACGGACAATAAAGGTTAAAAGGTCGAGAAGAACTGTACAAAGGAAACGACCGAATAATGGTAACGTTTAGAAAAAGTAAGCTAAAATTTTACGGACACCTCTAGATATAGAATGGATGACAACCGGTTGACAAAACAATTATTTAAGGCACTTAAAAATACCTAGACCTAAGGTGTCGGATAAATGGTTTAGAGAAGTCAAAAAGGATATTGGGGTAACCGGAATAAACCGAGAAAATTTAGTTAACCAAACCAAATTCAGGCAGCTACGTAATTAAAGACTTTAAGGGCTTCCATGAAGAGCAAAAATAGAACACCGCGTAGACAGAAGAAAGAAGAAAAGCCTACAGTGAGCAAATGCTGAGAATGTGGGCTGCGAAAACAGCTTCCAGAGGCTTACATCACCTCACGTGGTTTAAAATTGGCTCTTTACGAGAAAAAATTAGTGTTGTTTATAGTTGCTTATGTATTTTATTATTGCTGTCCCTGCGTCAGCGCAGAATCAGTGACTGCAGAAACGACGTAAGTAATTTTTTTTCAAAATGAGTTTTCATTCACATCTGTTAAATTACATGTCGATACATTGTGTGTATAAACAACACAATTCGCATTCATTTAGAATGATTTTTCATATGCGTTTTCATATACGTTGAGTGTAAAAACAACGCAAGTCACTCAGTCATAAAGTTCTGTATAAGTCAGTGACTTATGTAGTTTCTGCAATCACCACGGAGTAGTGGAGCGCTGTTTACTCATCAGTCGAACTGCTGTAGCCGAAAGTATTGTTTACAAACGGCGCGCTAGGAAATTTCATCCAAAAATAGATGAAATAGTTAAATTATGCGAAGAAAAAGATGTGGCCCGGATCAGTTTTGATTTAATCCGAAATTTGCCACTCCCACACCTGCCAGTTCAAGACGTATTTTATCAAATTTTTTAATTTTTTATTTACCATAAGGGGGATGCAAAAAAGGACTAACGAAATTTGTCTAATGCTACTAAAATATATAAATAACAACATTCCAGCAACAACAAAAACATTGTACTTGGTTTCTGACGGATGCCCAGGGCAAAACAAAAATCACACTGTGATGCGTTTATGTCTTGGCCTAGTTGACACTGTGCGTTTTGATAAAATTATCCATATCTTTCCCATTAGAGGCCATTCCTATTTGCCCAATGACAGAAATTTTGTTATAATAAAGAAGAAATTGAAGAATTTTGACCAAAATTACTTACCACCGGCAATAAGGTCGATTTTGTTTTAAGAATAAGCCATGCGGTTTAACCCTTTTGGCATTTTATGGTAAGTAGGCTATTCGCAGCGACCTTTTGCTTCGTGAGGTGAGTTAGACGATTGTGATAAGGGTTTAGACCAGCGTACGCTACGGTGTTGTTTTGTTGTTACTTTTGTACAGTGCTTAGAAAATTCCAGTTTTTTACGGGAAAGCAAGCATACATGATAATAATATAAAGTTAAGATAAGTTATTGGACAAATGTTTCTGTTATATAGGGCTCTAAGTTGTTTTAACCCTTACAAACCGGCAGGCCCAATATCACTCATTCGTCATCATCTTTCTTTAAACTCAATTATCTCCGCAACTATTCATTATTTTCTAACTAAATACTTTTTTCTTCTTTCATTTGATGTATCTTGCATATTTGTACGATGAAAATTGACGACGACGTGGTGTTAAGCGAAAAAAAGATTTTTTTTGATCAGCAAACTCGTAAAAGCCAGTAGTGATAAATTCAATGTAGAAACTCTCAACACTTATGACGCTTTGGAGTTCAAGAAGTGGTGGCCAGCATATTATAAACGTGTTTGTCTTTCTACTGACTCATATGGTAACCAGGTCCCTAAACATTTGAAACAGGCATTAGCTCCCTCAGAGTATCTGAAATATGAATATTCTTCGCCTTGTAAGGGAAAAATCATTACGCAAAAGTTTATTGATTGTGCGTTGAAAACACTGTTTTTGATGTACGAAAAGCAGGAGGATACTGCCAACATGCTTGCACTCCAACACAGAAAGCATTTGGTGAGAAGATACCCATTAATACAAACAAACTTGACGATATTGCAAAGTTGAAACCGTACATTCCACAAGAGTTCCTAAAATTTTACGAAAGTAGTGATAATTGGCTATCAACAAAGGAGGATCACCCAGACGATAACGAAGATGAGTTATTTTGAGACAGTAATTTTTATTATGATGATGTATATTATTGGGCATTTTATTTTTTTGTGACAGTGTATGAACTAACAGTAATATTTCACTCTTTCATGACAACAGAAAATGATCAGCTGATTTTTATTTTTTACTGCTATTATTGTGTGATTATTATGGTATGTGTGATTTGAATATTTTTTCAATTTTAGATAAATTTGATTATATTATCTACATTGATTGTATTAATAAAATACTTTTTAATCAATATAATAATAATAATCATTTTTTGAAAATTAAGGTCATTGAGTGCAGAAACGACGTAAGTCATTAAAATAAATTATTTTGAAAATTCTCAACCCACCATAAATTTACAAAAACGTTTTAATGCTTGAATTGACAAGAAAGAATAGTAGTGTTAACTACACCAAACCCGAAATGTAAATGATATTTAGTTTTTTTGAAAACAGTTTTTTCTCATTCCTGTAAAATTTAAGAATTGTGACTTATGTTGTTTCTGCAATCACCGATTATTGCTTATGTATTTTATTATTACTGTCCCTTCGTCAGCGCAATACTGTTTATTAGCATCTATGATTGCAGGTCTAGTTAACTTTTCAAATAATGAAGGAAAGTTTGTCTAATTTATTAGAAATTATTCATTTTCCCGTATTTTATGTACTTCGATATAGTTTTTGTATTATTTAATTAATAAAAAAGACATAGGCTTACTTTAACAAACGTCTTCTAACAATAAAATTATTGAATGGTTAACAATTGTCTCATTTGCTAACACTCTCCTATAAACAAAATATAATTATCTTATATCTATTAATTTTTAGTCTAATCGATTAATCAATTAATTAACTAATAATAAATCTATTAATCTATTAGTTTGCTAAATAAAATTATCAGTTTTAGTGTACACCCTCACACGAAACGCTCTCAATATTTTATTTCTGCTCCGTCGTTGAGCTAGAAATAACCATAGTACTTCTAAGTGCATATTATTATTACAAACTACAACATTTTAACACCGACCCTAGCAGAAGTTCAAGCAGCAATTAAAGAAATGAGAAATAACAAAAGCAGTGGGCGAAGAAGGTACAACAACAGAAATTTGGAAATACGCTTCTGAAAGCATACATGAGGCTCTACACCAAAACCTTGTAACAATCTGGGAAAAAGAGGAACTACCAGAGCAATGGACGAATGCTGTAATCTGCCCATTACACAAAAAGAGGGAGAGGTCAAATGCCGACAATTACAGGGGAATCTCTTTACTAGATTGCACCTATAAAATATTTTCGAGGATAATTTACAACAGAATTAAGGGTCAACTAGATGCGGAATTAGGTGAGTATCCGGGAGGTTTTAGACCTTGGAGAAGCTGTGCAGACCAGGTTCTAACGTTAAAATTAATAATGGACTATTACAAAGGAAGAAACAAACAACTGATGATCGCTTTAATAGACTTCAAAAAGGCGTATGATTGTATACACCGAATATCGATGCTCAATATCTTGAGAAATATGGGACTGGATCCGAAGTTAGTCCGATTGATTGAGCTGACTCTATCGGGCACAAGATCTAGGGTAAAATTTCGTGGAGTATTCAGAGGATTTTCAGATTAAAACAGGACTCATACAGGGATACAGATTAAAACAGGACTCATACAGGGATACTCTATCACCGCTATTGTTCAACTGTGCCTTAGAATACATCATCAGAAAATGGAAACTGGAAAATTCGGAAAATATTAAATGCGGAAGAAAACAGAAGAGCCACATCAAAGCGAATTGCCTAGGTTTTGCGGACGATCTGGCACTGCTGGGGGGAAGCATGGCAGAGCTACGGAAACAAATTGTATCGCTAGAGGATTTGGCTGCAAAACTTGGTTTAAAGATCTCATATGAAATAACCAAAATCATGGCTATCGACCCTCTGGTAGTCAGTAAAGTACAAGTGAATGACAACTGGATAGAAATCGTAGAAAACTTTAAGTATCTCGGAGAAACCATAACGGAAACGAAAGTTCTGCATGGAGGGAACGTATCAACACGTTCCTTAAAGCTCAGAAATGCACCCAAAATACCTACAACAAAAGGTCTTTGTCCACCGGCTCTGAAATACAGCATTTTAGAACTGTTGTGCAACCAGAGGTCACTTATTGCAGCGAAACCCTGACGGGACTGACTAAGATAAACAGGATTCGAAAAGTTCAGATGCTGGAAAGAAGGATGCTAAGAACCTGCATTGGAAAACGAATGTTCAGAGATAGTATCTGGGTGGTACCATCCAACAACTTCACACTTTTTCTGGCATCCAACACACACTTTTTTGGCTGGTACAACTTCAGAGAAGTTTACAGAAACATTGAACCTGTAACAGACACAATGCCCAAAAAACGGATCTTTTTCCTTGGACACATCATAAGAACTCCACAAACAAGAATCCTCAGACAACTAATAGAATATATGTGGGACCTTAAGTCGGGGCCGGCTTGGATTCGTGAAGTGAAGAAGGACTTAGTGGAGCTGAACCTAACATTGGAGGACCTTGAAAAAAATCCGATAACCTGAAAGCGATCAAACACACAAATATCAAGTTCAAAAAACGGTTAGAAAAATACAGAACCCTAGAGTTTTTTCAGATGCTGAACGGGCTGCTAGATCCCAGAGAATGAAGAACTACTGGGAGAGGATTAGGAGGAAATTGAGGAACTAATATTATTTGACTAAAGTGGTCCAATGGGCCTTACAAGAAAAACACAAAAAAATAAGCCGGATTGTGAAACCAATTTTAGTAAAATTAACATATTTCATGGCGTCATCGAATAGAACACGTTTCATTGGCGATACATATGATGTACGTCCATAACAGGCAAGTGGGGTGTTAAATTATTTCCATTCGATCTGCTAGTTCCAGGGCTACAAATATAGTTCTGTTTCTTATCACATGGTCACCCAATTATATGACAACTATTCAAGAACAGAAGAAGTAGAGGTGTAAAAGACACTAGTCACAGTTATCTCTTCTGAAAGTAATGAATTTCATTATACATCCAGACCCTGTGGTGAATGAAGTGAAAGTGTCATTTTCAGGGTACAGAGTAGATGCTTTTCGGAGGGCCTGGTATGCTGATAAGCATAGGGCTACTTGTTTACTCGGTGAGGAAGGCAATTGTAAACCACCTCACTCCTCGTTTTACTTAGTAAAACCTCTAGAGGTTCAAACGAACCTTTCGGCTGTTGACCCTAATAACAACACAGGAACTAGAAAGGCAAGCGAAATGTTTTTCTTTTATTTGCAGCATTTTGTCTAGATAATATTTTAGGAAGGACATTTGTCTATTTTTCAAATTTTGATTAATGTTGAACATGTCTGATAAAAAAATATAGCTGAAATTAAGTGTATCTTGGCCATCACGGTATTATTTTGCTTAAAACTTGGGAATCACTGTGACAATTCAAAATAGTTTTTTTAGAAGTAAATACTTTTCTTAAAGTGATGAATATAAAAAACTAGAAGTTAAGGTAAAATACTAATCAAATATTACTTAAATAAATTTATGCGCAAAATACTGCTCTTAACTACGCTAAGCTTATTAAAAACAAAAACCATGATACCATCAATAAAAATTTTATCCACAGTTGTTTTAAATTAGGATGTATCATTATAAGGCTGAAATATTCACACTTCAAAAACAAATAAATTGATTGTTAAGATACATTAATGTTCTTCACAATACACGATTACTACAGTTTACACGTACTGTTTTTTAGGGAGAAAAAGCAAGGATACCTATTAGTTTTTACAGTAATTTTTTTCTATATCGTGAATGTGTACGTTACAATCTGTTCAACTCGAAAACAATAAGTAATCGTATGGCCCAATGAGATGAGGTTATGTGTACGCCGCGTGTAAGTGTTAATTTAATATTTAATTATTTAATAACTTATTTAAGATTAAATATTAAATATATATATATTTAATAATATAGATATTTATTCAATATTTAAGTTCAATATTTGTAGCCACTAATATCTTGAAGTTTTACGACATTTATTTGAAAAATAAAACTGTTTGGTAGTCAATTTCTGTAGTCTTATATTGGCTTCAATAACAAAAATATATATTAAAAAGGTTCGTAATATCATGTTATTTAATGTATGAACGAACAGCAATTCACAAAAATTAATGTAGTTTGAATATAGAAAATGTGTTAAGGGTTGATGGCTTGAGCAGGTAGTCGAAGAAAAAGTTTGTCGGTAGAAAAGAGTAACAGAGAGAGAATGAGTGACCGCCGGGTGTATGACGTTGTCATGTCACAAAAGGCTATGTCACAACATTATTAACAAACAAAGATGGTATTATAGACCTAATCTGCAGACCCAATGACGTGCAGGCCCAACGTCCTGCTCCCAAGAAATCGACAGTAGAGAGAGCGTCAAGGGAACAATTTTTCATTGTGTACGCGACCTTGAATATCGACGAAGGAAAACAGATCGGCTACGCTTAGAATTAACGTGGCGTATGAGGAAAGGGGCAAGGTAATTTTTCTGGAGCGCTCACGGCCTGGAAACTACTGGGTGACTAAGAGTGTTTCTGTACTTTTTTTTCATATTTGACAATACAGTACGTACAATACACATACACTTTTTGTTGCCCATATCATATTGTGACACTTATCGCTAAGGTCCGTTTCGGGATCTAGGTTATTAAATAATTAATACACTAAAGTTTACAATTACAAATATTTATTACACTAAAAGATTTACAAAATAATTAATAAACTAATTATAATGAAGTGATACAATAAATGATTCAATAATTTACTTAAATAAATAATAAACAATAAATAACTTAATTTACTTAGCACTACTTACAATCAATTTTATAAGATTACACATACAAAATGAAACTGAATACACAAAAACTGGATTTAATACAGATACCCAATAACTTTTCACAATACACACACAAAGACAGTATTACAATCGTTGACCAACACAATGCTCGGAACCATTAACCTTTATAACGCCCTTCAGTCACTCGTCAAAGATCAAACGAATACTAACTCCTGACCGCGCTCGGGGGTCTCTTTTATTGTGAATCAAAAGAACCTTCCCGAGAAACACCGAACTTCGATACAAATAGTAAGGTACAAAAAAACCCTTTATAAATGAGTGCTAGAAAAATCTATTGTAAACAAGTCAACTATTGTAAATAGAAAACGTAAACAACCGGCCATTAATAAATAGCTGTACAACAATACCCGACCTTTTGTCATACACCGTTGTTATTTCAAACAACTTCCATGAATAGGCATATCTTTATTGTCACTATTGCTCTATCGTCACTTATTGTTACTATTTCACTTTATTATCCTCTCTTTACTATTTTCATGAATGAAATTCTAGAAATTATGCGAACCATATCTTTTCGATATTGTCACAATATTATTGTACTACCTACTTTTATATTGCCTTACTTTATTAAAAATATTTTAATAATGCGAAGCTAAAATAGTTATATAGTACAATTAATTTTAAATTTAATACATATATTCCAAGTAAATTTACATTCTTTTAGCCAGTAAAACGTAGATTTCGAATTTTTCGGTAAAATTCGCTTTTTAAAAAGTTAATAAATTAAGTAGATAAAGGGGCGCAGGCATCAACAGGGCTATCAAATTTATCATTTTCACTGTCTTTGCTAAATTCGTCACTGCTACTTTGTTCAATATTAATTTCAAAACAATCTAAGACATAGTATCTACTACAATTTTTTTTTTTGGAAGTACTCGCTTTAACTTGTTTTACTTTGCTACACACGGCCTGCAATTCATCTATTCCAATTTATGAGACACCGTAATTAGACAACGACATCACATTTTCTAAATTTTGTAGGCCATCATGTTAACTAGACGTATCCATTTCTTCATCACTTGCATCGTCTTGTACAAAGTCTGGATCCTTGTCTTCATCGTCAACTGATTCATAATTATCGCCAAAGTTTAACTCAGCACACCTAAACCCTCTTTCTTCAGGATTATAATTCTGTTTAGAAGTGCTTAACTGATTTTCCGGATCCATAGTAGCATAAATATTGGTTAAATTATTTGTAAATTAAAATGCAGGAGCAATAATTTATAACTTATTACATAATTCATAAAAATGTTCGTTACCAGCAGTATAGGCCTCGTACACCTACAGTAATCAGTTCATTATCAGTAGTGGTCATACTTCACTAGTGGCTTCTAGTACCTACACTAAAATGTACATTATCAGAAGTATCATATACCTGGTAACTACGACGCAAAATACTTTTACACAATATCCCGCACAAAAGAAAACTAACCTTCTATTTCACACAAGTCCAAAAGTACTAAAGGAACGGTACTCAAGCTGCCAGCCCCAAATTATTACCAGTGTATGCAATATACTCTAACAAAAAAATTGTATGGGTCTGACAGACCTATACTTCGGGTTTAGGGTGAAAATGTCATCCAGGGCCGTTGAATAAGTGAAGGGCTATATCATTACTATTATGTTTACACTGCCGCTTTGGTACTCGCTGGCGTTAGCAGGGAGCCAAGCCATGACGTCACCACTCTGACAACTCAACTTGTTATAAATCGGTTTCATAATTTTATAAACACCCGAGTTTGAACGCTGCATCTTCAAAACGATGAATCAGAGCAGTGACATCACAGCCGAACAGCGTTGGTACAACTTTTTCGAGCGCCATGAGACAGCCCTCCTTTTATTCAACGGCCCTGATGTCATCACGATAAAACAGCTAATTTATTAGAGTGTGCCTTAAATTTATCCATTTGGACATATTATTATTATTAAATTTTAAAATTCTGAAATGTTCACTAACGTTTCATAGAAAAGTAGGAATAAGCATTGAAACATAGTTAAAAAGGGAAAGTATTATGAAATTAGAATCGCCGTACACCATTTTCCCTAATCTAACTTAATAATAATAAAAAAAGGATACCCTTTATATTATTTAAAAAAAGTTACAAATAAACACTCTTCTACATTTTGTGCTTTTTCTTCTTCTTGCACTGTCACATTATTCTTAAAACATTCCTTATAAAACAGACTTGCCTCAGCTGAAAAGGGTTGAACATTATTTAAAAGCTTCCTCACATCCTTCTTTCCGTCATAAACTGTATTTCTATTCTCTTATCTTTTCAATGGCAGCTTTAAGAAAGATAACAGTCCGCCGTTTAACTGTGCATTCTACGTAGTCCATACTGTACACAGTTTTATATCCAATAGTTCTTGATACTTTTTTAAATTCAAATGTTTTTTGCTGTGTAGTCACAATTGATAGTTTTGCTCACAGGATTAGCTCTGCAACCGTTTTGATATTAAAACAAACCCAGTCCTTACCATACACTTTTACGTGACCAAAATTTTCAAGAATTTTATATGATTAAATGAATTTTAATGATTAGGAGAACTATTGACTCAGTTTTACGCAAAACGCTTTCTACGTTTCCAAAAACTCTCTGGAGGCAATTAACTGTGCCCCACTACAGTAAAAACATGCTCAACTTTGTTAAATGTATACGTGTTACTAATAAAATGAGGTAAAGTGTACAGCATCCCCTTCTGTTCTGGCTAGAACATGAATCAGAGAAAAGCAACAACTTTGTTTCGTCCAGAGCAGAAAAATTACTTTACAAATTCTGGAAAAAGTTCGTTACACTAGAACAAACAGTATCGTAATCACGCTTATGTTCATGTTCAGTCCAAACATACGAGTATATGAAAATATTTACTTTATTTTGATGGCCATCAACACCATGTATTTCAAGGGTCAGGTTATAAAGTCACATGTGACGAGAACAAATAGTACACAATCATTCACACTGCAACAATATCAAAAGCAACTTTAATTAGTACCAGGCCTTTTTTCCTTTAATACTAGGTAAAACCTTTTAACTCTTGAGTTTATGAAGTCGAAGCTGGGTGTTAAGATCATGTTTTTGCAAAGAGTGCTGGCAGACATAATTTTGTAGTCATTTAATTGTGACATAACGAACAAATATCTGTCATCGGATTATCAAACCCCAAATCAAAACAACTAACAAAAATATTATAATATTTAGAGAATGAACAAATTGGCTTAATTCTGATTGTCTTTTGTCTTGAGATTTTATTCTGGAGAGTCTTTTGTCTCTCCAGAGTTTCCACATTTTATAACAGACAAATCTGGAGGTAGGTATGATCGTTTTCTAGTGTCAAGTGAGTCACAACATTTAAATGACAATGTAAAATTTTATAAAAGACTTTATATCAACAGGTTTTTGATTTATCAGAGAGCCACAACGATTTTATTTCCTGAATTCTCCAGTATTAAAAATATGTTCGGGTATAGGTTGTATTCTGTATCGGCCTATATATTTAGTATTATATAATACTAAAAAGGTAAATTTATAGGAAAACAAAAAATATTTCGATCACTTCTATTTCTTTCAAACTTTTATAACCTATTTTTAGTATTAAAAAATCAAGTAATTTTAACTAACACTCCCTAAAAATATTTACCTATTCATCAAGATAAATAAATGAAAATACATGACGTATTTATGAGGTTCTACAACAAACAGTACAATTTGTTTGATAATTTTAAAAATTAAATAGAGCCTACTATTACAGTGTTTAAATGAGTAAATCTTACTTTGCACAACATTTTCGTCAAGTTCTGCAGCCAAACACTGTGAATTACTTTTTGTTCGATGTAGGCATCCTATGTATGGTTTACATCTTGCTTCAATACTGTTTTGTGCAATTTTTTTCTTTCTTTACCCACAGTTCTTTATGTGGTAGGTTCCTGGTTAGGAAAATTATAATACTCGAAGTCCATTTTAAAGACAGTCACTTTGAGGTTAAAGGTTATCTTATACTGTGATTCAGAATTACCAACTGCGCATGCGTAGTGTCTCAGCGGATTTTGGAAAGGAACTTTCAACTGACTTAAACAGCGTTTGGAGAAAAGAAATATTTTGTAAAGTTAGTAAAACAACAGTTGGCAGCTTTTGGGAAAACAATTTAACATGTGCTAAATTAGTTCAAAAAGATTCCGTATAACCAAAAAGAGAAATATGATATTGATAACTTAGCAGGTTTTGGAAAAGAGCTCCTCCGAGGGGTGTTCAAAAATTCCCGGAATTGCCTTGCCGTCGCCAAACAAGCGATAAGATAGCCAAACTAGCAATATGATTGCGTGCACACTTTTGTTTGAACATGTTTGGTCAGTGCATAGTGGTGTGAGTATCTATGCGACGTGAATGTGAGTGGTTGTCAGGCAACATAATGTCACAGTTCGAACAGCGTGCCAAACATCAAGTTGATGTGCAAATTGGAAAAGTCGGCTTCAGAGACACTGTTGGCTCTGCAGCAAGTTTACGGTAATAATTCACTAAAATATACCGCGTTTACGACTGGTTTGCACGGCTTAGAAAAAGCAAGAGACTTTACAGGACGACGAGCGCAGCGGGAGACCGTCGACATCCCGAAATGAAGAAATTATTGCAAAAGATTCTAGGTGACAATCGCGGAGTTGGTGAACGAAGTTTGTATCTCACAGGGATCAGATTCATGCCATTTTACGCGAAGATATGAAGATGAGACGCGTCAGTACGAAGATTGTTCCAGGGCTGCTGAATACAGATCAGATTGAATGTCTCACAACAATCGCGGGCTAGTTATTTGAGAAAACTTCCAAGGACCCTACGTTCCTCAAACAGATCGTCACAGGTGATGAGTCTTGGGTGTCCGCCTTTAACCCGGAGACGACGCAGCAACCATCGGAGTGGGACACATCATCTCTCAGACCAAAGGACAGCAAATCAAATGCGACGACTCAGCTCCAACAGGTTCTGAAAGAAGCCTTCTACTGCTGCTTCAAACTATGGGAGGATCAATGGAGCAAGTGTGTGTGTGTGTGTGGGGGGATATGTGTACGTGTGCGCGCGTGCGTGCATGTGTCTTTGTTTGTTTGTGTGCAAAAGGATCCTTTTTCAAAGGTGATTAGGTAAGCATTGGCATAGGTAATATTATAACCAACACAATCAGTGCTACCAACGTAATATTATAATATTGGCATAGATTCCTATACCAATATTATATTAATTACAATTTTATTATAATAATTGTCACCGCCACCCCTTCTAATTAATCATTTACTGTGTTGCCGGCTTGAGTCGTATACAATTTCGCCACCTGACTTTAGCCCCACTCATTAAGCACAATGGGCGATAATGGTAATAACAAGGTACTTAGTAGGTAGGTGGTCGTAAATTAACCCTTTGATAAGTTACCGATACTTGAGTAATTTACGACAGGGGTGTAATAAAAGTACTCTCTATCTCCTTCCTGAAGAAAGGGTAGAGAGTAATAAATAGCAAACCTAGAAATAATATTGTGGGACTAAATTACAAAGGAACGAACCTTGCATCAGGTAAAATATGTTTGTTATTCAATAGATTTCTGAAAATGAAACCAACAAACTTTTAATATTAGAACCTATGTATGATTGTCTTATAGTTGTTTTACTCCATGTATTTCAGTCAACGTTTATGTCAGTTATAACATTAATATATAATTTTAAAACTACTGTAGTTATATCAAATCAAATTATTATAATTTTAAAGTCTATTGTACAAACAAAAGTGGTTCTTTCGTTCCTATATCCAGTATTACAGATTTTGATTTTTTTT
The DNA here is from genome assembly GCA_035578175.1 of Catonia carolina. NCBI lineage: Eukaryota > Metazoa > Arthropoda > Insecta > Hemiptera > Achilidae > Catonia > Catonia carolina. The sequence goes on from JAQMRL010000002.1 coordinate 139,063,358, forward strand.
AAAGGTAACTTGATCGAGAGTGTTCTTAGCTATGATTCAATCAAAATATAAAAACCGCGTAGGCCTATATATTAAAGAAATAAAACTTACATAAAATTTTGAAAAGGCCCATACATACAAAAAAATTAAAAATTTAAAAAAGAAATCTTTATTTTTGGCCATTAAACTGTAACGTGTGTTTTTTTCTGTGCACCGTAGCTCCCAAAAGGGTTTACCGATTTTGATTTAGTGTTTTTTTTTGTTTAAAATGTGACTTGATTGTGAGTATTCTTGGCTACGATTCAATAAAAAAAGTGTAGGCCTATAAAAATACTGAAATCTCTAAACTCGATCGTCGCGTGGTGTATCTGTGTGTCTCTGTGGCACCGTAGCTCCTGAACGGATGAACTGATTTCGATTTAGTTTTTTACTTTCTGTTGAAAGTAATATGAATATGAATATGTAGGAAGAAAAGTATTGTTTTCATGTTGACTTTTCGAAATCTAGTTTTCACCGGATATACACGTTTTCAGACCTCCTGAACTCAAAAAACATAATTTCAGCGATTGGTGTGTATGATATATTTCAAGAACGAAGTATTGTACGAAGTTGAAACTTTGAACTTATGTTAGGTACCACTAGAAGAACCGACATGAAGATATTCATAAAACTCAGTCAACCAGAAGTAGTAGTTTATTCGTGTAATTTTTCACTTTCTTGCGAATTTCTCAAAAACGGATCCTACGATTTTTTTTTAAATCACTTCTTTTACTAAATTTTTTATGCTCTACAAGATAGGGTAAGCACCGTGTCTCCTAAAGTTCTTTGAGAGGCTGTGCTCTTCTAGAAAATATTTTTTTTTTAAGATTGCCGCCTCATAAATGATGAGTGTTAGGGCAAAAGTGTAGCCTATATTATCAGAGTTGTAGAAACTTTAGAAACCTATAACTTTTATTTTTGATATGTTTTGTAGTATAACGTTTAGTTTAGCGGTAATCAGTGATTTTCTGTTTTTTCACCAAAATCTGTAAAGAAAAATCAGAGTTTTTAAGATTTCGGCCATTTTACGACAAAAGTGTAAATTACATATAATCAAATTTATAGAATATTAAAACCTACAACTTTCGTTGAAAGCATTTTTTTCAACAGAGCGCACTTTAGCGTCAAAGAATGATTTTCCGTATTATTGCTAAACGGAGATTGGTTTTCATTTTATATCATATAGGCTACTCATGATTAAAATTAAGTTGTTTTTCAGTTTTTTGTTTACTTTAAGTCGCATCATTAGCAACTACGGAGGGTTCAGAAACTGTAATGATGCGTTTTCGCACGAAACAATTTCCAGACCTAGCCGGGAATCGAACCCGGGACTTTCGCTTAGTAGGCTAGCGCGCTCTCCAAACGTTACGTAGGCGGCCATTTTTAATTTTACGTTGTTTACTAATGTTAGTATATTGTTCATTAGTTACACTGACACGAGAAGGTCGTGTGACTGTTTCACATCAAATTTTTTTCTAATTTTCTTTATTATTTTCATTTACATTAATTTTGGAATGTTAAAAAACTTCTCAAAAAATATTTAAATGCAAATTTTGATGTATTAAATTATACAGGCTAATTTATAAACAATAAATACTTGTTGATGATAATTTATAAAATTTTCAACAATGTCACGTTACTAACTCAAGCTATGTCCACACTCGTGGGATGTCGCATGCGATGTGGCATGCTACATCGTATGCGCTTAGAGGCATGGCATTTCACCAATCCGCCTCGTTTGAAGAGCTTTATCTGAAAAAACCATAACGAATATTTTTAAACACTACATTAAATTAAAGCCTGTTCTTTTCTGCGCTGATTGGTTTGACTTTATTTTAACTTTTAACTAGTCGGTGATACAGCAATTTACGCATAGAGTACTCAGATTTTAGCCGGTTTTTCGTTAATGTGGTTTTAAACGTTCGTTACTCCGTCCTGGCTTTTCATAAAAGAACGGCGTTTAAGTACGTTGAAGATCAGAGTTTCTCTGTTTGACCATTTTAACATAGAAATCTGATGTTCGATTTTAAAATACCGGCCATTTTTTAAAAAAAAAGTGTATTTTGTCTTCACGTAAAGGTAGGGTTATGATTTTTGGACTGAAACATCCATTTTTACAGCAGTATTGTGCCATGTATAATATTTTTCATTTGTAATTAGAAATAGATATGTGATGTCTATAGAAAATTCTATTAGCCTCTAAACTTCATGAGAGGAAACCGAGCTCTGTAGCGGTATCCGCTCCGAGTATAGTCGTTGAGAAAACAAACTGTTGTGTTTTTCCTGCTGCAACTCATTCCTTCGCTCATTTTGATTTATTTAACGATGTTTTTATTAAAAAAATAAACGCTTTGCTTGACATAATACTGTTGTGAAGATGCATGGTTCAGTCCAAAATTCATTTCCCTACCTTTACGTGGAGTCAAAAAAAACACGTTTTTTAAATAAAATGGCCGGCATAAAAAAACGGAACATGAGATTTAACTTTTGAAATATTCATATTTTAGAAAAAACTCTGGTCTTCAACGTACTTAAACGACGATTTTTATAAAAAGCCTGTACGGAGTAATGGATGTTTAGAAACCACATTAAAGGAAAACCGGCTAAAAACTGAGTATTTTTTTTGCGTAAATTGCTGAAGTTATCTCCGATTAATTTCTAAATAAAATAATATAAACAACGCAATAAATGCAGGAAAGAACAGGCTTTAATTTTGTGCATTGTTCAAAAACATTTGTTATGGTTTTTTTGAGATAAAGCTCTTCAAACAAGTGCGGGAAGGTGGTATGCCTCTAAGCGCATGCTACATCGCAAGTCGAATCGCAAGTTGAAAAAGAAAGCGCACGAGTGTGGAGATACTGACCAACCGGGCTGGTCCAGAGGTAAAGTCGTCGCCGTGAGTCACCTGTCTAACAGCTGATTTTAGGAGACGAAGGTTCCTGGTTCAAATCCTAGTAAAGGTAGTTCCTTTTGAATACTAGACAGTGGATACCGGTGTACTTTTTTGATGGTTGGATTTCAATTAACCACATGTTCTCAGGTTGATCACCCTGGATCTGTACAAGACTACACCTCATTTCCACTTCATACACATCATCCTCATCTCACTGGGTCATGGGGTTGCTTATTGTTTTCAATTGTACAGATTGCGACGTACACATTAGGAATTAAAAAACTAAAAACTAATTCATTGTCCGTAGCAACGATCAATCGGTACATAGACTGCTATTCTACTATCGCTACTATGATTTTTTAATAACTTTCCTATTGTAATAATTGCTATTCATTCTATTTCTACACAGGTTTTACAGTACTTTTTTGTGTTTTAATGTCATTTGAATGGCAGGTGTGAGTGTGACACCCCCATTCTTCATAAGCTTTATGACAAATATTAAAAATTATTATGTTACTCTAGAAAAAATATTTAAAAAAATCTAATCTAGAGAAGTACGTAACTTAAATAGCAGTAATTTGTAAGTGACAGGAACATAAATTAGACAGTTTTCATTTTACAATTTCAGTTATGTATTACTAAATACAAATACAATACCCAACAGTTCTTACTCAAAACTCAACCAGTACGGTTCACCTTTTTTCTTAGCTTCATAACTTGTACAGTGTCATTCGTCCACTTGACTATGTACTGCACAGGCGAAGCCTGAATAAATCTTTTTAAAAAAGACTTTCAAAGTTCACTTCATTCAACTGGCGCCCGAACAGGGACCAGCGAGTTCAAATTTGACTAAAGAGTTTAATTTTGACAACAAGTTCGACTTTAAATTCATCAGAATATTTTCCGACTGATCGTTCAAATAACCATCGATCGTGAGAATTTCATATGCTGTCAAGAAGAACTTAGACCACAGTCTTTTGCACTGGTGCCGACCTTCCTTCAAAGAACTTCGAAACGTCTTCCCATCATCTCAACTCCTCGACTTCTTCTTCTTCTCGTCTCGACAATCTGGAAAAACCGAGATTCACCTCACTTCCACTAGGAATTGGACAACAAGCAAGAAGATTCTTAGCAAAATCTCCGCAGCAAACTTCAAACCTTCCATCAAGTCACCAAATAAACGACGGAAAATATTTAAAAATGAATGAAAATACTATAAATAAACCATTGCCTAGCGAATATTTAAGATTAATTCCCCAATATGACGGTTCACCTGTCGAATTAATTCATTTTATTGAAATTTGCGACAAATTATGTAAAGAATATTGTACTAATACAATCGTAGAAAGTGCACCCAATCATTGGATACTTTTTAATTCTGCTAGAAATAAACTAGGAGGTGTAGCTAAATTGGTAGCTTATAATAATAATTGCGATAGTATTACCTCATTAATATAATCTCTAAGAGAAAATTTTGCTGATAATCGAACTGTTCCTCAATTAATTGCGGAACTAACTAAATTAAAATCATTCCATAAGGAACATCCCATTAGTTTTATTAATAGATTAGAAGAAAAAAGAACTAACATAATAACAAAATATAAACTTGACGGTATAGAAGGACATGTACTGACAATTCTTATCTCACAATTAGATAATCAGATTATTAATACGTTAATTCATGGCATACCATTACAGTTAGGTACACATTTACAAACTCTCCAAGTAACCACGCTGGATGAAGCCAGAAACAAAATTATTAACCACAGTAACTTACTATTACAACACTTAGGTTTTTCGACTGACATAACAAATCTAAATCCCAGCAATTTTAATCACAAACCTCCACAAAAACCTTCACATACTGCTTAGAATACTAATAATAATAATAATAATGATAATAGGAATAATAACCCTAACAATAATTACCAAAACAAAAATTATCACAGTAGATATAATAATAATAATAATAATAATAATAATAATAATCAAAATTATAATAATAATCAAAATCATAGTAGAAATCATAACCGACCTTTTAATAAGGAACGATATGAAAACCAAAACAGATCAAATAACACTGTTTCTATGCGAACTGTATCTAATCAACGCAGACAACAAGAGACGCATTTAACAGAAGCAGAGACCGAAAACGAACAATTAAAATTAGAAATTAAAAACTTAAACGAAAAATTAGATGCGTTAACTAATCATTTTTTAATGCCAGGCCCTTCGAGAATCGAAACCACGTAGAAATTGAATTAAATGTTACACAAAAGAAAAATCTCCCATACTTTACTTACGCAAACAATGTATTTTTAATAGACACCGGATCTAAAATGAATTTTATTTGTAAAAAAGCGTTAACCCCCGATTTAAAAATATATAAAGAACACTTTAGTATTAAAACCCCCACTGGTACAGAAACAGGTAACGAGTACACGATATGTAATTTAAGAGATGTATTTAATGTAAATATTAATGCTAAATTTTATATTTTTGAATTTTCTGAGAATTATGATATTTTAATAGGATACCAAACGTTACAAGATTTAAATGCTAGTGTTAATTTTGCGACCAACTGTCTCGAATATCCCACTGGTATGAAAAGATTGAACGGGTGTAATGAAGAAATTAATTTAAAAAAAGGATGGAATAGAGTTACATTTTTAACAAAAAACCAACCATCCAATGGAATAGGTATTATTAAAAATGAAACATTTAATATACCAGAAAGCTTAGTTAATATAAGTAATCGTAAATGTACGATAGATGTGTATTCAGAGGAAAACAAGACCGTTAGTCCTGAACCTCTTGAAATATACGAATGCGAATTAATTGATAATATTAAGGAAACCTACGAATTAAATAAAAATAATATTAGTAAATTAGTTAGGTTAGAACATATGAATGAGGAAGAAAAAATTAAAATAATTGATCTAATATCACAATATCCTAATGTAATAAAGAAAGAAAACGAACCTCTTACGGCAACTAATTTATTAAAACATAAAATAAGAACAACTGATGAAAATCCCGTATATAGTAAAAACTATCGTTATCTTGCAGTTTTTAAGGAGGATATTAAAATAGAGATAGATAATTTGTTAAAATCTAAAATAATTAGACCTTCTAATTCACCATATAATGCACCGATATGGGTAGTCCCAAAAAAATTAGACGCCTCAGGTAAGCGTAAAATTAGAATGGTAATAGATTATAGAAAATTAAATTACAAAACATTAGATGATCGATTTCCCCTTCCTAATATAGAGGATCTTTTTGGAAAAATTGGTAGAGCAACGTACTTTTCTTCACTTGACCTTGCCTCTGGATTTCACCAGATAGAAGTCGATGAAGAATCGATACCTAAAACTGCATTCTCTACTGAAGCAGGCCATTTTGAATTTTTAAGAATGCCCTTTGGATTAAAGAATGGACCACCAACTTTCCAACGCGCTATGAACATAATTTTTGCTGATATCCCGAATACTTTAATTTACCTTGACGATATTATTGTATTTCTGATAGTCTTACGGAACATTTAAAACACCTTAAACGAGTATTTGATAAATTAAAAACTTTTAGATTAAAAATACAATTGGATAAAACGGAATTTTGTAAGAAAGAACTATTATTTCTCGGTCATATAATATCTAAAGAAGGAATATCTCCTAATCCAGAAAAAATTAAAGTAGTTAAAGAATTCCCTATGCCTAAAAATCAAAAACAAATTAAACAATTTCTCGGCCTAACAGGTTATTACAGAAAAATTATAAAAGATTATGCTAAAATAGCTCAACCAATGACAAGATTTCTTAGAAAAAATTAAACTGTAAACTTTAATAATAAAGAATTTCAAGAAAGTTTTAATAAATTAAAAGAATTAATAATAAACGCTCCAATTTTAACATTACCAGATTTTAATAAACCATTTATTTTAACCACTGATGCATCTGACGTAGCTATAGGATCAGTCCTATCACAATCTGTAGATGGAAAAGACCTTCCAATCTGTTATGCATCTAGAACTCTTAATAGATCAGAAAATAATTTATCTACCATAGAAAAAGAATTACTTTCAATCGTATGGTCATGTAAACATTTTAGACCCTATCTTTACGGACAAAAATTTATTATTCAAACGGATCATAAACCCCTTCAATGGCTCCATAATTTAAAAGAACCAAACGCTAAACTTATGCGATGGAAACTTCTTTTAGAAGAGTTTAATTTCACAATAAAATATATTAAAGGTAAAACAAACGTTGTAGTCATGTCGCTCTCTCCCGTATAACATTAGACAATGAAATACATGTTACGGAAAATAACGAAGTAAACTCGGAAGAAATTATTAATGATTTTATAGAACAATATTGTAATAGAGACAATCCCATAGACGATGACAACTCGAGTATGATCACTATTCAATCCCAAGAAAGTTCGAATGAAAATATTCATATTATGAATAAAGATGCAATTATGAATGTAGAGCAAAATCAAATCATAATCGAACGTGGCAATAAAAAACTCATTTTTAAAAAAGTATTTAATAAAAACCGAATTACGTTTTTCTTTAAAGACCCAGCAGAAATAACTGAATCGTTAGATTTATTTTCTGAATACGTTACTACTAATACAACCTACGGAGTCCTATGTCATAAAACCGGTATAAATAATAAAATATATGAAGACATGTTAAATAAATTCCAAGAAATGACAAACTCGTTCCCCAATATAAAATTAAAAATTTATGAAAAATTAAATTTAGATATAGAAGATAAAGATGAACAACTGGAAATAATAAATAATTACCACACAACTAAAACCTATCACAGAGGTATAAATGAAAATTTTCAACATATACGTAGAAAATATTATTGGCCATCTATGCATAAAGAAGTAACAAATTTTATAAACCAATGTCATTCGTGCCTACAGACTAAATATGATAGGAAACCAATTAAAACAAAATTCGAAATCACCCCTACTCCAACTAAACCATTTGAAAGATTACAAATCGATATATTTACTTATGATAAATCAAAAATCTTAACTATCATTGATTGTTTTTCTAGAAAATTAAATGCTTATATTTTAAAAAGCCTTAACAGTACAGAAGTATTCAAAGCTTTAAAACATTACCTAGCTATTTTTCCCATACCTGACATAATACAAAGTGACAACGGCAAAGAATTTGACAATAATCTATATAAGCAATTTCTTAATATACATAATATTAAACCACACTTTACTTCTCCTTGTCACCCTAATTCGAAAGGATTAATAGAAAGAGCACATTCAACTTTATTAGAAACTTTACAAGCTATAGATACGCAACAGAAAGGAATAACGATTCGAGATAAACTAGATCTTGCGCTAATTTCATATAATAACTCGATTAAATCTAAATTTAACCTTACCCCTAACGAACTAACGTTTGGAGAACAAACAACTATAGACGATAATATTTCAAATTGTCTTATAACAGAAGAATTAGCCAACCAATATTTTGATAGACTCAAAATTTTACATAAATTAACAAAAAACAACATACAAAAAGAAAAAGAAGAGCGAACACAAAAATTAAATAAAACGCAAATCCCAAATAATGTATATACAGACAAAAGGACGATACAAAACAACACCTAGATATACTCTTGTGAAAAAATTAGATTCAAAAAATGTATTATTAAAAGGAAAATATAAAGTAAAAATACACCCAGACAGAATAAAACGTCCCAGAAAAATTGTAAAAACTTTATCTGTTCCAGATGATCCTTGTACTAGCAATACAATGGCTCATGATAGCGGAAGCCTATAGAATAGTAGACTTGACTAACTCAGCAGGAATCATACCTATCAGGATAAGTGATACTATAATGATAAAAGACTATTACACTTACATACATTACGTAAATTTAACTAGTTTTAAGATAGAAATTAACATTCTGGATTATAATATTGACTCCTTATACAATGCTGGTATTGACCATAATATAATTAAATCCATGAAAGCTAATATAAACTATTTAAAGGACAAATTCTCTCATTTTAAAAGTTTAAAAGAAACAAGAAAGAAAAGAGGACTTATTAACGGTTTAGGTACAGCTTTGTCTTGGCTAACAGGTACACTTGATGCCAATGATAAAGAAAAATACGATAAAAGTATTAATTTGATCGAAAACAACGAACAACATTTACTACACGATCTAAAAAACCAATTTATAATTAATCAAGATTTAATAGACCAATTTAATGATAACGTTAAAATAATACAAAGAAACAATTTAAAATTACTCAATACAACACAAGACCAAAATAGTATACTAACTAGACTTCAGCAAACAACCCTAATAACTTCGACGTTAACTTTGATCGAATTTAAATTAAATGACATACTTGATAGTCTAGAAAGTTGTGAAAAGAATGTTTTACATCACGGCATAATTACTAAAAATGAACTACATAAATTAACTTCAGGTAAACAAGTAAAATTAATCTCTGACGACATAACTATACTTTGGGAATTAGGCTCAGTAAATTGCGTACTTTCAGACTCAACTATTATACTTTGTTAAATTACCAAAAGCTCATGATACTTGGAAAACGTATTTACTATTGCCCTATCCAGTACTAGATAAAAACCAAGAAACGTACACAACACGTACTAATAATTCAATTGTTGCTGTTGCAGATAAACAACTGCATGTTGTTTCATCTTGTATTACTATGTATAACAAACAATATTGTAGGCATAATAAAACTTTGTTTAATAAAATTGTATTTTAGAAATAATTAATAATGATAAGTTAAATAACTGTAGTAAAATACGTGTGAATGAAGATAAAGAAATGTTTAAATATATAGAACATTGTAATTGTGTATTAACTTATAAAATTAGAAAAGTAAGAATAGGTATTAATGATGGAACTAGATATAAATCTACCCCAAACATCTCTCATTTATATTAATTCCAATGAATTGATAAAAGATGTAAAAATGCCATTTTCTTATATGGAATCGTTTCCACAAAAATTAACAAATATTCCAACGAATAGTGTTAATAATAATATGGAACTTGAAAATTTACATTTGGCAAATTTAAAAAATGAACATATGGAATCTTTGGATTATTTAAATTTAGAAAGTAATAATTATTTTGTAATCATTATGTTATGTATTTTTATTATTATTGTTAGCTTAGCTTGTACTATTATAAGAAAAAACAGAACACCCCACAAATAACTCAGGCGATACCACTACAAATGTCTTTGATAACGCCACCCTCACATTCATGAGGACATGTAATATTCTAGGGGAGGAGGAGTTATATATGTTTATGTTTTAGTCTAGAAGTAATAAAGTAGATATAGTTAGGGTGTTTTGACATATTATAGACTATAAATTATAATAAGCTAGCATGTTAGAAGTTAATATAGTTTTAAGATAAGAGATTTCTTGTAAACAAATGACACCCTTTTTCAACAGTTCATACTCAACACTCAACCAGTACGGTTCACCTTTTTTCTTAGCTTCATAACTTGTACGGTGTCATTCGTCCACTTGACTATGTACTGCACAGGCGAAGCCTGAATAAATCTTTTTAAAAAAGACTTTCAAAGTTCACTTCATTTAACTGAGGATCGGCCGACTACATTCACGAGATAAAGAAGGATGATGCTCTGGGACTTGCAGCAGCCAACAACGCAGCAGCCGTCGCCGCAGCTCTCGCAGCCGCCACCGCCGCAGCAGTCGCAGCCACACGCTGCCTACACTGGTCTCCTTCGAGAACAGCACAACGGTCCTTCTCAGGACCAATTTAACAAGGTTTTAACCGGCCCTTCTAAGGGCCATCAACCGGAGCCACGGCTCTCTTCGCAGCCACGCGCGGCCTACACCGGTCTCCTTCGAGACCGGCACAACTGTTCTTTTCAGGACCAATTTAATAAGGTTTACACCGGCCCTTTTCAGGGCCATCAAACACATCTACCCGCCCCGGCGGACACACACCTAAACGGCCTTTTTCAGGGCCACCAAAATGATAAGGTTAGCCACGTAATGTCACCATCCGGTGACAAGTGGCGCCCGAACGTGGGGCAAAGATATGAAAATGTATTTCATACCGAACCAGCACCTGAGAAAATAGAAAAATGGCACCCAACACAACAAATCCGTTTCTACAGGACGACTGCAGCTCGAACGCTCTAGACAGCTTTGTAAACGCTCTAAGTGCAGCAATCAAGTCGGCTACGGCCCCCGCACCGGCAGTAACAGCAGTTTTTTCGGGGATGCCACACGAGATGCCGGAAGAATTTATAAGCAGAATAACCAGCCAGCTCCAAGCCAGCCGTGCTACCTACGAAGAGTGGGCCAGCATATTACGTCGGCAGCTACGGGGGGAAGCAGAAAAGTGGGCCTCCAGGCACCTCACCGAAAATCTGCAATACACAGAGATCTGCAGCTTGTTAGAAAAAAGGTTTGACAACACGACGGTGAAGAATACCCTGCTCGCCGATTTTTATGGCAGAAAACAGAGAAATGAACCAGCCGATATTTTCATCCTCGGGAAAAAGAAACTAATGCACAGACTACTACCCGAGTTCACCGAAGAAGCCATTCTCCCGATGCTGTTAGAACAACTACGGCCAGAGTTAAGAATGTGTCTACGGTTTCCACCGCCTTCAACACTGGGAGAATTGATAGAAAGGGCCGCAACCATAGAAGAGGACATCAAGCAGGCACACATATCTAGTTCGGAGAGGAAAGAAGATGCTCGTAGGGGCAGTGAAGCACCGCGATGTCATTTCTGCCCAGGACGACACTTCCACCGAGACTGCCCGGTAAAGAAACAACAGACGGGAAACGCCTAAGCGGCTCGGTCGAAACTCCGCGACCGGGCCAGCTCAACCAACTTGGAGGAGATTTACTGAGAATTATCGTAAACATCGCCGGGAAGACAGTCCGAGCGGCCATAGATTCAGCGGCCAACTATAACTTTATCCGTGAGGGTCTTGTTAATGGACCATTAACCGGCACACCGACTGACATTCGCCTCGCTCTAGCTGACCAGCGATGCCGAACGAAGGGATCAATGAAGCTCGATGTCGCTATCAGCGGAGAACTACACCAGCTGGAAGCAATGGTCGTAACCGGCCTCCAAGAAGAACTGCTCTTGGGTTACAAGTGGTTAAAACAAGCAGAAGCGGTGATGGATTTTCGAAGGGACTGCCTGCACATCGGCAATAACACCCGAAAAACAATATTCTGGGAGGACCGAGCGCCAACAGCAGCACCAGAACTGAACCAAGCTCAGATCAAGACGAATGCAGACCTACACACGAAGCAGCGCCTCATAGAAGTACTTGACCTTCACCGAGAGCTGTTCCACGCCGGGAAGCTGAAGACGACAAACACGATGAACCATGAAATCAAATTGAAACCAGACAGTACGCCGTTCCGAGTACCAATGTACCGTTACTCCGACGAAAAGAAGAGAGTCATCCGCGAGCAAGTTGAAGAGATGCTCCGCCAGCAGGTGATCGAGCCCACAACGTCTCCATACAGCTCACCGGTGGTCATCGTAAAAAAGAAAGATTCCACGCCACGATTCTGCGTCGACTACCGGAGACTAAATGAAATCACTGAAGACGTGGACTCACCACTGCCGCTCATCTACGAGACCATCAAGGACCTCGGCGGAGCTAAGGTGTTCTCGACACTTGATCTTAAGTCTGGGTACTAGCAGATACCCCTCGAGGAAGAAGCCAAGCGGTACACGGCGTTTTCCGTACCCGATGGAGGAAGATATCAATTTCGAGTAATGCCTTTTGGACTAAAGAACGCACCAAGTACTTTCCAGCGGATGATGCAAGACGTTCTTACGGGCATGCTAAGGAGGTTTTGCCTCGTGTACCTCGACGACATCATTGTGTTTTCACCAGACTGGAAGACACACTTGCAACACCTGGACTTGGTTTTGGAACGACTACAGCTCCACCAACTGACCTGCTCATTGGAGAAGTGCCACTTCAGGAAGGAAGAGGTATCGTTCCTGGGCCACATTATTACACCGAAGGCTAACAGCACACAGAAGACTCATCTCACCGCCATCTGCCAACAATCGGTCCCGCAGTCAAAGAAAGACGTGCAAAAGTTCCTGGGCTCCTGCAACTGGCTACGAGAGTACGTTCCTCATTTCACCCAGCTATCGACACCGCTCTCCGATCTTCTTAAGAGCAAGAGGTGGCAGTGGTCACCAGAAGCAGAGAAGTCTTTCAACGACATTAAGGCAGCATTCAGTAAGCCGTTAGCTTTGTCACGGCCAGACTCATCCCTCGAGATGTGCCTTCAGACAGACGCAAGCATGAAGGGGCTAGGAGCGGTGCTCTACCAGAAAGGACTCGACGGGGAGAAAAAAATAATTTCATACGCCAGTGCCAAACTGTCTGACACTGAAAAAAGTACCACTCCAACGAGTTGGAATGCCTAGCTGTTGTCTGGGCGATCAGAAAATATCGCCCTTACCTAGAAGACCGACATTTCACACTGATCACCGGCAACAAGGCCCTGACTTGGCTGAGACAGGCGTCTAACCAGAAGGCGAAGTACGCGAGGTGGGCCCTGCTCATTCAGAGTTTCAAATTCACTATGATACATTGCCCCGGCAAAGACAATGAGCTGCCTGATTTGCTTTCCCGAGAGCCCGGCAAAGAGAACACAGATGGAGTAAGAGACGAGCCTCGGCTACAACCACAACATCAGCCGCCCCCGCAGCAGAAACAAGATGTTCTTACGCTACAGGTCATCACCGGGGAAGGTATCCATCGGTTGATTCAAGAGGCACAAGAAGAAGACGAACTATGACACCGCTGGAGACAAAACGCTGGAGAAGCAGCTGAAGCGGGTGTCCGAGTAGACGAAGACGGACGAGTTTGGATGCTAAAGCAAGCAGCTAGGATGTACGTCCCACCGAGCGCCCGTAAAGAAGTAATTCGGCACTACCATGATTCACAGGACGCTGGCCATCCGGGCGCCGAAGAAACGTTCCGGGCCATCGGTACGCGATATGGTTGGGTAGGCCTCACCACCGAAGTCCGCCAGTTTGTAAGAAGCTGCAGAGTGTGTTCCACCTGCAAGCGAGGGAGAAATCCACCAAACGACCGCCAGAGACCTCACATACCGAAGCGCTGCTGGAACACCATTGGATTGGACGTAATGGGCCCGTATCCAGCTACAGAACAAGGGAACCGGTTCATCATCGTGGTCACAGACTTGATGTCCCGCTGGGTGGAAGCTAAGGCAACCCCAAAGGCCGACGCAACTACACTTGTTGCTTACCTAGAAGACGACAAATTCCCTCGTTGGGGGTACCCAGAGGCGATACTGACGGACAATGGGAGAGCTATGGTGGGAACTAGATGGAAAAGGATGTGCGATCGACTACACATTAAGCAGTGGACAACCGCCAACTACCACCCACGGGCTGATCCAACGGAGAGAAGAAATGGCGAGATTAAGAGAGCTCTTCGTATTCAACTACAGGGGTCCGAACACGATCAGTGGGACCGACGGTTACCAAGAGTATTCTTTGCTTTAAACAACGCTTTGCTTTGCTTTGCTTTAAACAACGGGCGACTGGAGTCACCCGGCAGATGATCAAGTCATCGCGGTTGAAGAAAGGGAGAATGCAGCGAGAAGACGACAGAAGACCTACCAGAAGAAGAGGTTTCCACGGCAGCCAGATGGTCAACAACTACGGGACGGACAAGCTGTCTGGATACGGCATCATCCAAACACGGCGGTCGGATTTGAACCAGTATACGAGGGCCCATGGACTGTAGCAAGACATCTCGGGGGCCAAATTTATGAAGTGGACCGGAATGGAACTGCCTACAAGGTTCACATAAAGGACACGAAAATCGCCGAGGATGAGCAGCTGGACGCTGCGAATCAATGCACAGAAGAGGAACAACCATCAAGCACAGACAACAGAAGCAGCACCGACAATGAGAACACCAACGCTGATGAAACACAGCTGGCAGAAGAGGTGGAAGTCGATGGACCTGTAGCCAGTCGCCTTCGAGCACGACACTAAAAGCTCACCCGGCAGCACAGTTCTTGGAGGGGGGGAATTGTCACCGCCACCCCTTCTAATTAATCATTTACTGTGTTGCCAGCTTTGAGTACTTCTTCCGGCCTTTGTCGGCGCGATGGGCCCTTTAGCGGTGCCCGACAATCCTTTCGGCTCCCTTCCGATAAAGGGCTTTGTTGCCAAGGCCGAGCGACTCACCGCCTCCTACCACAGCGCTCTCAGTAGCTATAAAAGCGCAGTGCACTGAGCCGCTTGTCATTGCGCTCTACATCTCCGACGAGGATCGACCGACTACATCCACGAGAGAAAGAAGGAAGATGCTCTGGGACTTGCAGCAGCCAGCAACGCAGCAGCCGTCGCCGCAGCTCTCGCAGCCGCCGCCGCCGCCGCAGCAGTCGCAGCCACACGCTGCCTACACTGGTCTCCTTCGAGAACAGCACAACGGTCCTTCTCAGGACCAATTTAACAAGGTTTTAACCGGCCCTTCTCAGGGCCATCAACCGGAGCCACGGTTCTCTTCGCAGCCACGCGCTGCTTACGCCGGTCTCCTTCGAGACCAGCACAACGGTCCTTCTCAGAACCAATTTAATAAGGTTTTAACCGGCCCTTCTCAGGGCCATCAACCTGAGCTACGGCTCTCGTCGCAGCCACGCGCTGCCTACACCGGTCTCCTTCGAGACCGGCACAACGGTTCTTTTCAGGACCAATTTAATAAGGTTTAAACCGGCCCTTTTCAGGGCCATCAAACACATCTACCCGCCCGGCGGACACACACCTAAACGGCCCTTTTCAGGGCCACCAAAATGATAAGGTTAGCCACGTAATGTCACCATCCGGTGACATAATATTACGTATATTATATTATAAGACCCACATTCCTTTCAATTCACATGTACATCCTATTTCAAGAACTTATCGATATAACGCTCCAAGATATTTATAACTCTCCACACGTTTTCGATTAGAACCCAAAAGGTATAAATAATATCTTCCACACAATTTTTTCTTCTCAGGTACCATCTGAATTTTCTGGTTGGTCCATCTATGTAACTGTTAACAACTACCACCAGTGACACACTATTTAATTGTCCGCAAACGACCTGACTACGTAGTTTCTACCCAGTTTCAAACCAAGTAAATCATTCATGTAGACAATTAACAATATCTGACCAAGAACTGTACGTTGAGGTGCCCCCCCCCCCCACCCACACCAATCCTCACTTTCGTTCAGTCACTCAACAAATTATTTATTATTATTAATAGTTCACATCTGCAACAATTGCGCATAGTAAGCTAATATAGTCCAAACTTAGTACAATAACATAATACCCACCATAAACTCTATTTTTACAAACATTCCAATATAATTGAAAAGATGTAGAACTATTAAGTAATATTCGCTTTTCTCATTTCTCTGTCATTTTCAATAAGTCATTTTACGACATTCACTCAATTCTGTATTTTTGTGTATAAATAGTTTTAAATAGTCTTAAGATAATCAAGCAAGTAAAATAACAGTTAATACCGAAAATGTATTTTGAAACCGAATTATAAATTTCAGATTTTTGGTGGTGGCACTTTCGGAGTTGACGAGCAAACAAGAACTGTTGTCGAGTCGTATTCGACGAATGACGACCCGGGAGATCCCTTAGGCAATAAAATCGGTTTGATAAAGGTGAGTCATTATAAGTTATAATGTCACTTTGACAATATAAATAATAAATTAAGTGCAAGTGGGTTTACCACTGACTAAAGGAACTATGTGGCTTTAAATAAGGAAAATAGATCCTTTAAAAGGATTAATGGTTTGAAATGAAAAGATGTAGAAGAGCATTTAACGCCTAAAAGTTTTAGCTTGTTTAGAAACCAACAAGTAATAGATAATGGGTGTTTCAAAAAGGACGCACTTCGGAGTTTGAGAACGCTAATTTATTACATTAAGTAATTACAAATTATACAAATTATTCGGTATAAAATTACTACCTTTATAACATTTAGATTACCTTTAAAACTTCACAAAAATATTCAAAATGACTTCCTCCGCTTGTAATGCAAGTTCGGACACGTTTCAGAACATTTGCAGCCACTTTTCGTAGTGTTTGCTCATTAATGTTTGTAATCTTACTTTCAATATTAGCCTTCAATTCTTCAATTGTATGAGGATTGTTTTTAAAAACCTTACTCTTTAAATTCCCTTAAAGAAAAAATTCCGCAGGAGTAAGATCTGGGGATCTTGGTGGCCACAATCCTTTTGATATCACACAATGGCCAAAAAATTCTCGTAACATATTCAGCGTTTCAGTAGAAGTATGGCACGTTGCGTTATCCTGCTGAAACCAACAATCTCGATCGTGTAATTCTAACAACGCTATAAATTGTTCAATTAAGTTGCGGTACACCACACCATCTACAGATGTGTCAAAAAATAAAGGCCCAACAATTCGACGCCGGGAGATCGCACACCAAACACCAATTTTACGTGCGTGTAGTGGACGTTCATGAAATGTGTGAGGATTATGAGCGCTCCATATTCGGCAGTTTGGGCTGTTGATGTAACCATCCAAGTGGAACCATACTTCGTCACTGAAATAAACACGATCCAATATTTCAACACAGTTGTCATTAACAAGAGAACATATCCAACGACAATACTGTATACGTTTCCCATGGTCAACTTCTTTCAGTTCATGAACGACACCGATGCGGTAAGGATGCAGATTTAATTGTTTTTTAGCCCTTAAAGCGGAAGATTGTGATAATCCAGCCTGTGAAGATAACTTTCTAAGTGATTTGCCGGGTGAGGTAGTCAAACGTTGTTTCACATCGTCCAAAACTTGTTCTGTTAACACTGATGGTCGACCTGTGCTTTTCCGATCCTGTACACTGCCAGTCTCACGAAATTTATTAATCAGACGCGATATTGTAGTGTTATTAGGTACTTCAGAATTGGGAAATTTTAACTGGAACTCGTCTTTCACTCATTCGTAAGATTTATATGCGCAATAAATTTCAATAATAAAAACACGTTCATCTTTGAAAAACCATGTTTGAACATACAGACACTACAGACACAAATGAATACTGGGATAGCACTAGTACATGTCAGTAATACACGATGGGTAAACAATGAGAACGGTAGTGCCAACTGTTATTTGGGGGAAAAAATATTCCCTATGCAGAAAATATTAACCCTTAAACTTCGAAGTGCGTCCTTTTTGAAACACCCGTTATTTAGGAAAGTTTTCAAGAAGGGTAAATAAGAATTAACTTAGGCAAAATGAATGGGAAAATTTAAAAAATTAAGGCTTTATTACGGGAGAGAACTGACACATTTACAATAAAAATCCGCAATCATATAAATGTCCGAAAGACAGAAACTAAAACCAGACGCGATAAGTAGACCGAGACAATTTGTAATTGTACATAAAAGAGGAAGCAGGAAAGTGATCTTTTCGGAAGCAGAAAGGCAAAAAAGATCTGCCAGAACGAAAGAATACTGGAGGAACATCAAAGAAAAGAACCAGAAGAGAGTACCCAGAAACTGACTCAAGTGATCCACTGCGGTCTCAAAAAAAAGAAATTAAACACTTTTTTTTATTTTTTTTTTAAATTCCTAAAATGTGTATAGTACGTTGCAATCTGTTCAATTCAGAACAATAAGCAACCCCATGACCCAATGAGATGAGGATGATATGTATGACAAGTAAATGAGGTGTAGTCTTGTACAGACTCAGGCCGACCATTCCTGAGTGAGTATGGTTAATTGAACCCCAACCATCAAAGTACACCGGTAACCACTGTCTAGCATTCAAATCCGTATAAAAGTAACTACCTTTACTAAGATTTGAACCAGGAACCTTCGTTTCCGAAAATCAGCTGTTAAACAGCTGATTTTGGCGACGACTTTACCTCTAGACCAACCCGGAGGGTTATTAAACAATAATAAAATTATTTTTAATGAATGAGTTATTGTTCCTATTTATTCTATTATTTGTGTTACATCTGTTTACGAATGGGTATAAAATAAATCCAGTCATCTAGAAAAATATTATATTTATAAAATTCAAAAATAACAATTTTATAAATTATAATATTTTTCTAGATGACTGAATTTATTTTATGCCCATTCGTTAATAGATGTAACAGAAATAATAGAATAAATAGCAATCCTAACTCATTCATTAAAAATAATTTTATTATTGTTTAATTTTTTTTTTTTTGAGACCGCAGTGGATCACTTGAGTCAGTTTCTGGGCAATCTCTTCTGGTTCTTTTCTTTGATGATCCTCTAGTATTCTTTCGTTCTGGCAGATCTTTTTTGCCTTTCTGCTTCCAAAAAGATCACTTTCTGCTTCCTCTTTTATGTACCATTGCTTGGAATCTAATATTTTTATCTTTTAATAGTTTCAGCTGTTCAGTTTTATTTTCTAGTTCTTCGAAGGTGATGCCTAATTTTTTCATATCTTTCTTGATTTCTCTTAACCACATTACTTGTTTCTTTTTCTGGTAGAGTTTTCTGACTATTTGGTTTGTGATTCTATCTTTGGGTGTTCTGATTATATGTCCAAAGAAGGATTTTATTCTCTTTTTCCTCATAGTATTTATTACCGATTCGGTCTCCTGGTAGACCTGTTCATTTGGTAATAATCTCCATTCTCCATCTGCTTGGTGTCTCTTTCCGATGCAGGTCCTAAGGATCCTCCTTTCAAGTTTTTGGATTTTATCTATTTTGTTTTCCTGGTTTAATTTGAATAAAGTTTCGCACCCATATGTTATCTTTGGTTGTACAACCGTTTTGTAGTGTTTTATTTGGTTTTGATTGATAGGCATTTTTTATTGCAGGTGTTTTTGGTGGTTAGTTGTGAAGTTGTTAGTTTCTTGGTTCTTTTCTCCCACGCTTCCTTTTCGTTGTTGTTGTAAGTGATGATTTCTCCCAAGTATTCAAAGCAATCTACGAGTTCTATATACTGGTCGTTAATTTTGACCTTCTCTATACATAGCGGGTCTGTTGCCATTATTTTGATTTTTTCAAATGAAATTTTGAGGCTGATTTTTCCTGCTATTTCCCCTAACGTTGTAAGTTGGTTCGTAGCCTCTGCAATTTTTTTTGCTAATAATGCTAGATCGTCGGCAAACTCCAGGCAGTTGAGTTTGATGTTATCGGTCTTGGTGCCTATTTTGACGTTTTTCGGATTTAGTTTGTACCATTCTCTCATGATGTATTCGAGAGCGCAGTTAAAAACTAGGGGGGAGAGCCCGTCACCTTGTCTTAGTCCAGTTCTTTTATATCGCAGACTTCTGAGAGTTCTCCACTGAATTTTACTTTGGAGCTGGTGTTAGTTAATGTTAGTTCAATCATTTTAACTAGTTTTGGGATAAGTCGCAAGCTTCTTAAATTCATTAGCATTGATGGTCGGTGGATACAGTCGTAGCGACTGTAGATATAGACTGTTATACAGTGCGTCGTAAATACAGTCCAGCAGCGAGATTCCCGTGTAGTTATCGGGGTTGGTTCTACCATCTTTTGTGTGTAACGGGTGGATGACTGCAATAGTCCAGTGGTCTGGAAGTTTTTCTTCCTCACAAATTTCAACTATGTTTCTGTGGAGGATTTGTAGAGTGATTGGTGATGCATTTTTCCAGGTCTCAGCTGTCATTGGTTTTACTCCACTCGCTCTGTAATTTTTTCTTCCCAGTTCTATTCTTGTTTCTTCCCAGTTGGGGGGCGTGTATGGGATTCCGGCGTTTTAATTTCGGTGTTGGTTTCAATCTCTAGTAGTTCTTTGGGGGATTCGTAATTTATTAATTTTCCGAAGGTTTTTGCCAGTATTTCAGCATTGTCTCTGTTGTTGTGGGCCATCTTTTCATTTTCATCCCTTAGCAATAAGGTTGGTGCTTCGTATCTTTGTAGATTTTGTTTCATTTTTTTATAGTAGTCTCTAGAGTTCAGTTTCTTAGAGTTTTCTTCTATTTGTGCTAGGATGCTTCTGTTGTATCCCTTTTGGTATTTCTCAGTATTTTCAGTGTGTTTTTCCTTGTGGTAGTTAAATTTTTGTACGATTCCTCTGTTTTGATATTTTGGTGTTTTAGCCAAGCCTTGTCTTTTCTGAACCGCTTTGTCACAGTCGTAGTTCCACTATTGGTGTTTCTAGGGTTTGGTGGAGAGATTTCTTCAGCTAGTTCTAGTAGTTTTGGTGTAATTTCTGTAGTTTTATTTGTTTCTTTTATCAGTTCTTTGGATCTTTTGGCATATCTTCGTTTTTAATTAATTTGCTAGGGTCATACGCCCTTTTAAGTTTATTCTTTATCGTTTTCTTTTTTTTCCTTCTAGGAGTTAACTCAATTTCAATTAGATAGTGGTTGGATCCCGTGTCTGTTCCCCTTAGTACTTTAACGTTCTGAATTTTTTTGTGTTGATCCCGGTCCATGCATACGTGGTCGAGTTGGTATTCGCTCTTTCCCCAATCTGGTGTTTCCCGGTTTTTAGTTTATTGGTTTTTCGCATAAAGTAAGTCGATTTTGATATTAAATTGTGGTCCCTACGGAGTTAAGACTAATCTGGTTTCGTTTTTGTTTGTTTTTCATTGTGCAGGCCACTTCCCAATTATATCTCTGTATCTCCTCTCTTTGCTCAGTTGTGCGTTAAAATCGCCAAGAAGAATTTTTGTGTATGATTTTATTATTGTCGTTTGAGTTATCTAGGAGTTCCAAGAAATCTTCCACTTCATTTTTGGATTGTTTCTTGTTATCTTTATCGTTGGTTGGTATATGTGCATTTATTAGCGTGTAAGTCTTGTTAGCCAATGTAAAGGATAATCTAGGAGGTATCGGTTTGAAGTCTAGGATCGAATCTATAACTTTTAAGTGAAACAATTAACCTGGTCTCAAAATGCGAGCATTGCTTCATCGCTCTTTTTCCTGGTATTCCCTTGTATATTCTAAATCCTTGTGATTCCATCGCTTCCTTGTCTATGTTTCTCATTTCTTGTATGGCTGTAATTAGGTTTTTTTTCTTTAGCTAGGATGTCGGTGATTGTTTTTAGCTTCCCTTTGTAGGAGGGAGTTGACGTTGTGTGTTGATAGGCATGTGATTCGTTTTGGTTTAATTTTATTCGTTTTTCTCGGTTTCTCGTTTGTTTCTTGTGATCTTTTCAGATGCTCCGATTCATCTGTGTTTTTTAAGTGACTGTCCACCAAATCTGAGTGCAGTCTTTCCCGTTCATTAACAAGTGGTGGATTATTTCTTAAGAGACTTTCCATATTGAGACTGTCAAAGGTGTCGCCTTGGGGAGAATAAATTCTCGAGTTACAGCTTCGGATGTTATCCAAAGAGGCGATAGTGAGGGATGAGTTTTGGTGATTGTGAGTTTGTAAAAGAAATTCTGTTTTAGTTCTCTTAACTTCGCCTTAATTAAGTTAAGCTATTCACCCGAACCACGTGGAGGCGCGCACCTGTTTTCCTTTTTTGATAGTTGTTGTCTAAGGCTTTGGTTTTAGAAAAAGGTGCCGGAATTAATATCGGGCACTTGTTTAGTTTATATTACTAATTTAAAAACGGTTGAAACAGTTTCCAAGGAGTTTGGTACGTATTTTTCTAAAGTGGCTTTTTTCCATCCATTTCATATTCCACATGGAATTCCGTAATATATATTTTGAAAATACATCGATAAATTCTAATGCCATCGAAAACAGTGCGGGAGTTATACGAAAGTGAATTAGTTGGCTGCAAACTATTTCCCCTGTGAATTTTACACACAATGGTGTCTTAGGGTTTTGGAGGTCTTTTGTTATCTTTTGTGGTATAATTACTTTTGTTTTACAGATAAACACAAAATTTGACAAAGGTGTTAGTTTTGCATCAATTGCAACTACCGGGTGGCCAGCTACTAAGAAGAAGAAGTGCACGTATATTGGATATGGGAGAATAAAGCAAGGAAGCAACTTTGTAACTTCACATAAAGTGTCTTACTTAGACGGTTTGGAATATGCCCGAGATGACATGACTTGCGGCTGCGATTCGTAAGTATACTCCGATATGCATGTAGTATTTCAGTTTGATATCAAGTATACAGCAAGAGATTTATTTACTCTGGTATTAAAATATGACAAGAAATGAATTATGATGATGTGACATGATGTTTATGAAGAAAAGATAATTATTAGAGCTAATTTATTAGAGGAAACTATAAAAAATATGCCATACCATTGTCGATCACAATTGGAAACATATAAGTTGCATAGGCCTATGTAAAATAAGTTGGTATTCCTTCATTCAGGTTGCTTGTTGGTTTGTTTATTCTTTATTCTTGGGCTACGGTTTTATTTTCGTTATTAGTATTTGCTTTATTTAGAAAATTTTGGTCGTAATAATATTTTGGAAGTTGAGTGAAGTAAGAATTTTTTTGTTTTACGTCTGACTGTTTTGCAATTTCTGCTAATGCAGGGGGTGAGAAGGATGAGAGATGAAAATAAGTGATGAAAAAATGCCAGACCTGACCAGGAATCAAACCCGGGACCGCGGCGTAGAAGCTAGTTGCGCTAACCACCACGTCAACGGACCGGCCAAAGTAAGAATGAAACTGAAGAAATGATTAGGTTTAATCATTAACATACTAGCATAAGAGAAACTTTCAAAGGTGGTGTTTCAGTTGCTTTTGCAGATAATAGTCTATTGTCATTCAGGCTTAAGTACGTTCATATAGCTAAAACATAAATACAAGCTTGCAACATCCGACTTTGCTACACTTGTGATAGCAAAGACTTATATGGTTGTTCTGAGCGAGATTAAGGTATAAGAATAGTAGTAGTAAAGTAATGAGTGACATACGTTATTAAATAATTATGTTTTACAGCTCTTCGGCAAGACAAATTCTCATCCGGTAACTTTATGATAGTTTTTACTACCCATTAATATTTATGGGTAAATAGATATTTGTCAATTAATTTTATGCTGCAATTTATGAAAGGTATATTCCTACAAGAACAATGAAAAATAAGTTCTGCTATTGTAAACGACTGAAATTTTCAGTTTTATTACAGAAAATTGTTAGTAATATTAGCCTGTGATGCAGACCTACGTATTCATCGGTATCTATAATTATTTATCTATTTCAGGGACTAAAATTTATCTTATGGTGAGTCTAATTAGTTTTAAAAGACTTACTTTTTAATTACACAAAATAATGAAAATTCTTCATGATTTCTAAGAATAAAAAAACTTCCATTGTACAGTAACTACAATTAAAACGCATGAAATATATTTCTCATAAGTAACGATTGTCTTTTATTAAGCCGCTGATCCACTCCTTCCACTCCTCCGACCACCACTCCAGGACGATGTCGTAAGAAAAGTGAAGTGTCAAAGATCCCGCCATTGGTGTTCAAGGCTCCAGGAAACTGAAGCTAGCTTTCCCGACTGGTAACCAGTGTTGTTTTCGGCAAGATCAGGGTGACCTCTAAGGGGTCAACCTACATGCTTTTAACTTCAAGTGTAGAAGATTTTAATGCGTTAGAAAAATGTTTTAACGACATTACTATCACACATACCATGTGTCGGAGGCCACTGAAATCAAGGTTGCACTAAGGGGGTTGCACTACTCCCATGACTCGGCGGATATAACATCTGCCTTGACTGACGCCGGGTTCACAGTGAATCATGTACAACCTATTAAGGGCAGGGTGGGCATCATCCGAATGTCTTTCTCGTTCGCCTACAAAAGACCGCGACAGTTGCAGAGATCTATAAATAAAACACCCTATTTCACGTGGCCATCACTGTGGCACCCTTCAAGCCCAGACCGGGCTTGCCACAGTGCTATAACTGCCAACGATATCGCCACGCCTCCGTCAACTGCAGCCATGCCCCTCGTTGCGTGAAGTGAGGCGGGGAGCATGATGCGAAAGTATGCAGCAAACAACAGGAAGAAGCTCCGGTGTGTTGCAACTGTTGGCGTGTGCATTGCGAACTACAAGTGATGCCCTACGCACAAGAAGTTGCTATCCGTGCGTAGGGAAAAGGACCATCATCAGTCAAAGCCTCCTGCATCCGTTCCGTCTCAGCCCCAAAGAGAAAGGTAAGCTGCACGCACCCCTCACTACAAAGCACGTCACAAAACAAGTAACAAATAATACAACCCAGCGTGCGCCCATTCTAAAAAATTTAGTTCCACAGGCACAGCCATTTATCTTAAAACCGAGTCAAGCGGTGTTCAATTTTATTGCTTCCGAATTCCCGCCCCTTCCAAAGTCGGCTCAACCACCGATCGTCTCAGCACCTAGCGCCTCCTGCTAACGTCAACGAAATTTATCACTTAAGCAATCTCGACGATCCAGAAATTAATTGTCCAACGCCATCTGTTTACAGGATATCATCGCCTCTATAGTTTCCAGCCTCCCCTCACTTTTTTTGTAATGCCGTTTACGGTAGTTACGTGGAATCGCTTAGGCATCAACCGTCGGAAAAAACGATCATCTGCTTCCCCACAAAGCTTTTAGGCTCACTCCTTGCGTAACCTATAGGTCTGACCGTATAGCAACTCCTGACGCGGGCGGTGTTGCGATACCGGTCCATCATTTTCTACAATATAATCCGATACCCCTCCTTGAGTCTCTTGCTACTGTTCTTCCTATAAATTTTTCCCCACTACCTTTGTTTCTGTGCAAAGGTTCCCCTCTATTGCTGATTATCACCCCCACAGCCCTTGCGTCTTTGTTCGGCCTTCAGAAACCTCTGTTTATTGGCGGCGATTGAAATTCAAAGCATCTTGATTTACGTTGTCGTAGCTCCTAACTCCTAACTTTCGGCGATCAGTCTGGTCTTTCCCTTTCTTTGCATGTTCCTGACTCCTCCCGAGTTTCTCCATTTTCTGGTCACTCTTCTAGTATTCTAGACTTTGGAATTTCCGTTTCACCGCCCCATCTCCTGGACACACTTTTTGCCACTCCTTCTGATCCAGCGCATGACTTGTTTGTTGATGATATGGTCAACACTGTACTTTCCGACCCTACAACCCTTCATTTCGCACCATTCACCGAAGACGACCTGTCTGACGTCCTTCATTCTCTTAATCCAAAAAAAGCCCCTGGTCCGGATAATATTACTGACAGGGTGTTATTTAATTCTCCTCCAAGAATTAAAGCGCACCTTCTCCAGGTTTTCAACGCAGTTCTTTCTCTGTAGCTTTTCCCTTTCTGTTTGGAAAGTTTCCAAAATTATAGTGATCCTGAAGCTTTTTAAATCGCCTTCTCAACCGGCCAGTTATCGATTTACCTCTCTTCTGCCACTGTTTTAAAAACTGTTTGAACAACTCCGGCTACCGCGGCTTCTCACACTTATAGATCCTGTTCTCCGTCCGGAGCAGTTTGGCTTTCGGCGGGGAAACTCTACCACTTTTCAACTCCTTCATGTTGTCACCGACATCTTGGATTCTTGGAATGCCAAGCGCCAGACTACTGCAGTGCTTCTCGACTATCGAGCAGCATTCAATTTTGTCTAGCACTTAGGTCGCCTTTACAAGCTTTTACTCATTTTTCCTCCCTTATGGTGCAGCTTCTGCACTCGTATTTGACCGGCAGATAATTCTTTACCTCTCCGAACCACCCTGGGCTCCGTTGTACCACTTCCGCTATGAAACCCATTGCAGCAATTCCCCAAGGATCTGTTCTAGGGCCGATCCTGTACCTCATCTACGCGATGATTTTCCACTTGAGCCTGGTATCCGCATTGTTGCTACGCTGATATTATCATGTACCGCTCAAGTCATAGTTTTAGGTTCAACGCAAATAACTTTAGCTTTAGTTACAGCTCCTAGAGCTGTCCTAGAGGAGAAGTGTGTTAGGTGGAAGTTGTCCCTTAACCCCGAATCCCATGAAATACAAAATTTATAAGGCCATACAAAATAATATTTAAAGGAGCCGTCATACAAAATTAAAAAACTTAAAAAAGGCTGTTAAAAGAGCAGTAGAAAAGGCCACATACACATTTAATAAAAATAAAGAACCGCACATTTACCCTTACACGTACACATAAAAGAGCCGCCATTATAAAATACGCACACGCACACCCTTCTTTTCTGAAGTACCGCGTTCCTAACTTCTTTTTCTACGAACGATTGGTTGGTAACCCCCAAGGCATCGCCTTCATCAAAACTTCAATAAGGATTCGAATTTGGCAATAGGCACTCACCACCTAGCCCCCGACCAAGGAAGAACACCAAATAAGAAATAGAAGAACTGCCTAGCCGAGACCAGACGCAGCCATCCCTGGTCGACGCTACAGGTGGCGGACACTACATTTCCACGCCGGTCAGCCGAAGGAAGCCCATGCATGCCCGGTGGCACCACGGCGAAGAGAGTCCAGCGCAGGCCTGGAGGGAACCGTCTCGGCCTACAACGACTTTTACACTGCTGGAGTCTGGGGGCCACCACTATCACGCTGCAGTGGGGACCCAACTGTCGATGAGGGAAGGCTAGGCCTGAGCTCTATAGCTGAGCCGTCACCCTTCTGACACCGCTATGCACAAGCCGGCTCAACGCGACCGGCCACTTAAAACGGCCCTTTTCAGGGCCACCTGTTTAACAGGCGAGGTTATGCCACGTGTCGTGGATCGGCCCTGTCGGCGGCAATATAATTACATTCGTATATGAAGCACTTGTATCTGTTTCATTTCGCATCTAGAACAAGAATGCATTACCAATTGACTGATAACATGAGAGAAAAACATCTTTTAGATATAAGGTACCTAATAATTAATAAATTTATAAAACCATTTTGTTTCATACTATATTTTCTTGATCATTCATGATATACATAAGTATGTTTTAAATCTAATTATTGTTAATTTAAATGAATACATAATTTTTTTCTTTGCAATAAAATTTATAAAAATAATATCTGTTTTAGTAAACGAATTCAGAACTAAAAAATAATATCCATTTAATTTCAGATTTGACTATATTATAATGGTAGTAGTTTTCCTTTTAAAATTTTAATCTGTCATACTTTTTATGAAAAAACCCATTCAAGAAGAATTGTCATAAAGTTGATCATACCTGTAACAAAAATAAATACTTACTAATAGTATGTTAAATTTTTACATTATTTTCATCTAATCTGTACGTTTCGTGTTTCTTATCAAATAATCAGCCAATTGTATGACTGAAGAATTTTAAAAAGAGGTAAAAGCGTAAAATACGTCTGTGAAGTTGGCCCCACCGAATCAAAAATTTGAAAAATAAAACTAGTGCAAACGATTGTTCTATGTTTGTTTCGGATTGTTCCGCAAAATTTTTCGTTTGTTCCGCTCAAATAGGCTACAAATTCGAGAAAAACGTGGGAGAGGCTAACTTCACGCTGCCCCCCACCACTCAACTTTTCCAATTTTTCTTTTGCATAGATCGATAAATCTTCGTTACTTCCGGAATGTTCCGCAAAAATTTTCGTTTGATCCGCTTAAATAAGCGAGAAAGTCGAGGAAAACTGGGTGGGGCTAACTTCACGCTGATCCCGCCCCAACTTAACTTTTCCAACTTGTTTTGCATAGATCGATGGATCTTTATTTGTTCGGCAAAAATTTTTGTTTGTTCCGCTCAAATAAGCGAGGAAATCGAGAAAATCTGGGTGGGGCTAACTTCACGCTGGCCCCCCCTACTCAACTTTTCCACCTTTTTTTTCATAGATCGATAGATTTTCCTTTGTTCCGGATTGTTCCGCAAAAATTTTTGTTTGTTCCGCTTGAATAAGCGAGAAAATTAAGGAAAACTTTAGAGTGGTGGTGGTAAAAAAGTGCGTTATAATTTTAAACATTTTTTGCCTACTTTGATAGCTCTTCATTAGTAGTGGATTTTTCCGCAAGAAGTTTTGTTTGTTCCGCTCTAATAAGCGATAAAATGAAGGAAAACTGTGGAGTAGTGGGGGTAACATGGGGCGTTTAATATTTTAAACATTTTTTTTTTTTTGCCTATATCGACAGCCCTTCAGTTGTAGATTGTTCCGCAAGAAGTTCCGTTTGTTCCGCTCAAATAAGCGAGACAATTAAGGAAAACTTTGGAGTGGTGGGCATAAACAAGCGCGTTTAGTATTTTAAACATTTTTTGGCCTAAATTGATGGCCCTTCACTTGTTTCTGATTTTTCCGTAAAAATTTTCGTTTGTTCTGTTCAAATACGCGAGGAAATCAAAGAGCACTTTAGACTAGTGGGGATTAGCCAGTCAATTCAATATTTTATAATTTATTTTACCTTTGTACTGATTGTTCCATTTTTTCTTGTTTCGAAATTTTACATAAGGAAAACTTAAGAAAAATGTGTTTGTGGTGAAAAGCCAGCCAGTTTGAAATTAAATTTTTTTTACCTACATTGATATTTTTTTCTGGATTTTACGCAAAACGTTTTGCTTGTTTCACTGTGATTAATATTAAATCGATGAAAACTGTCTCGGCGGGAATTTCTACACTAGGGTTCCGACTTGCGTCTTTATAGTTTTTTGTGTACATTTATTTTCTTTTTTCCTGAGCTCTTAGGGAAGTATCTTTGTTTTTTCAAAATGATAATTCTAGAAAATTCCGTTGACTAGAATTTCTTTTCTTTTGTCTTTCCTTAGTACATGTGTAAGTTATGTGTTTATGGCGTTCATGGTTAGAAAGAATAACGGCGTTTCTTTGTTGTGATCTACAGTTGTAGCACTACTCTCATACTTCCTACGGAAATATAGCAGCGACAGGCGTAAAAACTAGAATCGGTGTCGGTTTAAAACAAGAAATAACTAACCGTAATAAAACAAAACAAATACCTATTAGGCCTAAACATATTTGTTTCGTTTACATTTTCATACGGAATTTTCTTTAAGTGTTTCGTCGTTCAGGTGAATTATTTTTAAAGTATCTTTGGTTAATATTTAATTAATGTTTTATTTGTGTGTGAATGTGTTAAGTTGTGAAAATGTGTGGGTGAATGGGCGCTGGCTACTGCCATGCGCGGAGCTAGTTCCAGTGCGTGGACCAGTGCGCAGGTGAGAGTGAGTGTGTGCTGAACAGTGATACAGTCCGCTTGTGTTTAATAAAACGTGTTCAAATTTTCAACATTGAATTCAATTATTTGTGTATTTATCCAACCACTCATTCAACTCACCA
Source organism: Catonia carolina (assembly GCA_035578175.1). NCBI lineage: Eukaryota > Metazoa > Arthropoda > Insecta > Hemiptera > Achilidae > Catonia > Catonia carolina. The sequence continues at coordinate 139,093,490 of JAQMRL010000002.1, forward strand.
TTTTTTGGTTACTCCCACCGGATCCAAACTATGGTAAATAACATATTTTTGTAATAAATTTGTTATTTTTGTGCAAAACAACAACAACTTTTAGGGCATTGTTTATCAGCTGATTTTTACAATATCAACACATTTCATAATTAATATACTAATGCGCAATAACATTTAAAAACAATATAGCCAGGTAATTATTCATAAATTCACAAATTCTGCATTACGAAATCGTTAAAACATTCAGGGCCTAGCTCATAATTTGCTGGAATTAATAGATAAGTATTTAATTGATTTATTTTACATTGTTGCTACTACAATAAATCTGACTCAAGGGATTTAGAAAAGCAAATTTCTACTCAAGGTGATAAACCTTCTAAACCAATTGTAGAACAAACCATTGTTTCTACTTCAAACGTGACATCTGATCAACAAAAATCTATTGTTTTGCTTTCAACAGCAGTAATTTCAGTGCTAGATCATAGAGGTTGTCCTCATCTTTGCGGTGTGTTGCTTGATAGTGCTTCTCAATCAAATTTCATAACTGAAAGGTTAGCGCGTACTTTAAAGCTCTCTATCAAGAAGAGTGTGTTTGAAGTCAATGGCATAGGCCAATCATCCACTCAAACTTCGAATATGGTTCAGTGTATCATTAAATCTAGATTAACTTCATATTCGACTACTATTGATTGTATAATTCTCAAAAACATCACTCAACAATTACCTACGGTCACAATAGAAACAGCTCACTTAAACATTCCGCAAACCATTCAATTAGCAGACCCTCAATTTAATCAGCCCCATGATATTGACATGCTTATTTTATTGGTGCAGAATTATTTTTTGACTTATTACATGAAGGTAAATTGAAGTTTTCGAATTCATCTCATACATTACAAAATACGGTGTTTGGATGGATAATTTCTGGAAAAATTAAAGTAAACACTACATCAATCTAGCAACTACGTGTTTTTTAACTACACCAGACGAAATTAACAGAAATATACAGAGATTTTGGGAATTAGAAGAGTGCAAGGGTGAAAAACATCATACCGGAAACGATTAATTTTGTGAAGATTTATTCGTAAACACTACAACCAGAGATGTAAACGGAAGATATTGTGTGAAAATACCCTTAAAAGGTGATATAAGTGATCTCGGAAAATCTAAGAAGAACGCATCGCGAAGATTATTTACACTTGAAAGACGTTTTTCAATCAACCCAGCATTGAAATCACAGTATGTGCAGTTTATGAAGGAGTATATAGACTTTGGTCACATGCGAGAGGTTCCATTGGATGAATCGCAATCCACCCAGTGTTATTACATTCCACATCATGCGGTTGTAAGGGAACAATCTAAAAACAATAAAGCTACGAGTAGTATTTGATGCGTCTTCAAAAACCACTTCAGGTCTTTCGCTAAACGACATTTCAATTGTTGGACCTACAATCCAGTCAGACCTGTTTAGTTTACTAACAAGATTTAGAACACATTCCTACGTCATGACTGCAGATATTGAGAAAATGTATCGGCAAGTTAAAGTGCATCCATCACAGTGGAAATTACAGCGAATTTTGTGGAGAGAACAGCAACATGAGCCAATCAAAACATTTGAATTAACAACAGTGACATATGGTACAGCAAGTGCTCCGTACTTAGCTACGAGAGCTTTGAAACAAACTTGCGGTAGATGAAAAACATGATTTTCCAGAAGTATCGAAGGTTTTCATAGAAGATTTTTACGTTGATGACCTTATGACTGGCACAAAAACCTTACAGGATGCTAAAAAGCTTCAAAAGGATATGATGACCATAGCACATAGAGGAGGTTTTAATTTACGAAAGTGGAGTGCAAACCGTCCTGATATTTTATCAAATTTACTACATCAAGATGTAAGTGACGATTGTTTCATGATCAACAACGATGCAACTGTGAGTACTCTTGGTCTTATTTGGAACCCAAGGCAAGACACATTTCAATTTTTATTAGGCGATTACAACAAGACGAGTGTGAAACATTCAAAACGCACAATTTTATCAGCTATAGGAAAAATATTTGATCCTTTGGGGCTTATTGGACCAGTCATAGTGAGGGCTAAGCTAATCATGCAACAACTGTGGAGTTATAAGATTGATTGGGATGAAGAGGTTCATGAAGAATTGCTAAAACAGTGGATTAGCTTTCAAGAATCTTTACAATCGATATCGCAAATAGATATTCAACGAAATATCTTACCCAAAGAGACACACGTTACAAGAATCGAGATGCATGGATTTTCAGATGCATCAGAATCTGCATATGGTGCCTGTATTTACATCAAGTCAGTTGATACTGACAGTAATATCTCAGTAAATTTAGTTAGTTCCAAATCACGCGTTGCACCGCTGAAGAAGACATCTTTGCCAAGACTCGAATTGTGTGAAGCTTTGCTATTGTCGGAATTGTTCAAGAAAATTGTGACTGCTTTACAGATTCAGGTAGATTCAATCACCTACTACTCTGATTCAACTATTACATTAGCGTGGATAAGAGCACCTTCATCTCATTGGTCAACATTTGTCGCAAATAGAGTGTCCAAAATTCAAGACTATACTGAGACCGATTCTTGGAAACATGTCAGAAGCGAAGACAATCCTGCTGATTTCTTATCAAGAGGGTTACTTCCTTCAGAAATTTTAAACGCCAGCTTATATTGGAAGGGACCATCGTTTCTCTACTCATCAGTAGATTTAATTTCGGAAGACCCAGATACAGATCATAATGATATTCCAGAACGACGGAAAAATAATATTTCATGTGCAGTCTCAACAAATAATGTTATTAATTTTAATAATTTTTCTAGTATCACTAAATTTGTACGTGTTACTGCATACTGTCTTCGATTTACGCGTAACTGTCAGACAACACATGATCTTCGTCTTGACAGCAATCTTTCTGTCACAGAACTTCAATTAGCGGAAAATTCTGTTATTAGACTTGTGCAAAAAGAATCATTTCTTCATGAATATTGTAATTTACAATCAGGACAATGTGTGTCAAGAAACAGTAAACATTGAATCCATTCATGGACAAAAATCAAGTGATACGTGTTGGTGGACGTTTACAACAATCAGATTTAAGTTTTGACCAGAAACACCCAATTATATTGCCTAAGGGTCACATCATCACATATTTAATTGCGAAACATATGCACATAAAAAATCTTCATGCAGGACCCCAACTGTTATTAAACATCGTTCGTCAGAAATACTGGCCAATCAACAGTCGTTCATTAGTCAAGAAGGTATTCCACGAATGTATTTCCTGCTTCAGAGCAAGACCTAAGATTCGGACTCAGATGATGGGTGAATTGCCCAAAACTAGAGTTCTTGTCCCACCTCGAGTATTCTACTATACCGAAGTAGATTATTGTGGACCTTTCTATGTGAAGATGTCAAAGAAGAAGGGTGTTATTCCAGCTAAATGTTACATTGCGCTATTTGTGTGTTTTAGTGTTAAGGCTCTACATGTGGAAAAAACATCTTTTTTAAAAAACTTTAGTATTCATAATTTAATTATTGAAACTCTTGAATGCCCTTCAAGGTCGGGAGCATGGTTAATATTTAATTAATTTTTTATTTGTGTGTGAATGTGTTAAGTTGTGAAAATGTGTGGGTGAATGGGCGCTGGCTACTGCCATGCGCGGAGCTAGTTCCAGTTCGTGGACCAGTGCGCAGGTGAGAGTGAGTGTGTGGTTGCGAGAAATCACGCCAAGCTAATTTTATCAGTGTAAAAGATTTATGTTAACTATAGATATTTTTTAATTTCTTTCACAATTTTTTATTATTTGGGCTACACACTATCTGGGAAGAAAACCGGCGCTGCGAATAATGAAGTCTGGATTAGATTGTTATGGCTAACAAATATTTTTCTAAACGCATTGTATACAAGACTGTGTTCACTTTCATTTTTAGTGGAAACAATGATTTTTCATCAACGTATCAAACATTTGTCGTGAATTTTGTAAAAACAGTAGAGCAATTATTGCTCTACTGTTTTTTTTTTATATAATAAATAAACGTCAATGATTTCTTTAATTAAAGTTTCATACACTATTGGTATTTGAATGTGTGTATTTATCTGAAATGTATCAACAATGGTATTAATGAAAGCTTTGAAACACATTTTAGTTTATGCAGGGGTAAACACCTTCAGTTTAGATCAGAGTGGTTGGTGGTAGGCCTACATCACTTTTTATGTGACTTCGGTTGCTTAATCAACAGCTCTGGGGGGAAGGTGCGCTAAGTACGTTAGCAGTGTGAAGTCGGTGAGTGGTTCACATTCCATCTATCTCATTATACACGGAGACGGTTAACCTTGCCAATCAGGCTCGAAAGCCTAACATTGTCGGAAATACCAAGGAGAATATTGCGACGATCGTCGGCAATAAGTTATGTGCGCGATTCCAGAACCGTGGGAGCGACTTCAAGATCTCAGCAGTGAGTGCTGGCTTCCAGATAATTGAACAAGACAGAAACTTCAGGCCGTATCCCCATAGATACTTGTTATGGCATTCCCCATCGATATAATATATGTACAACAAAAGAGGTAGAAGAGTGTGATAAAAATATGGCGAAAGTCTTTTTCGAAGCGAATTATGATGTAGCGCACATTTTAAGAAAAACGAAGATTGATCCGGCTGTCTTAAGGCGATGGTACCTGAATAGGATACAGCACTACACAGAACAACACAAAATACACTTTACAAATAAAAAACACTTTAACACCTAGGCTAGAAACAAATTTGTTGTTCCTTTTTGTAGTTTAGCATAAATGTGGTCCAAAGGCCTAAGGTGTAGCTTTATTCCATTTGGAATACCGATTTGGATAAAGGAATGTATTTTAAATTGTGACAGCGGTTGATTCACTACAGAAGGAAATCATATCTTGATGTGTCCACTTATGAGCTTTCCTAGTCTAGGCATCTAGATTTAAATTGCAAAGAAAAATACCAGGCAGAAATATTTTACGTTTAAAACAAATTATAGAGCGTCGGTGAAGTAAGGAAACTAATTCTATAAGTAAGAAAATATAATTTTGTCTAGCGATGTACAATAATTTTTATAGCTTTTCATGAGTAGCATAAATACCTAGTTACACTTAAGATACAAGAATGGTATATATATATATTTTTATAATTACAGCAATTTATAGGTAGTTTCTTATGGTTGTAAAAGTCAGAAATAGAAAACCTTGCTTCGTTAAAAGATTTATTACTTTTTTTATAAAATTGTCTTTTCCTTAACAATATTAATGTTGATTGCTGAATATTGATTGCTGTTGATTAAGCAACCGAAGCCACGTAAAAAGTGACGTAGGCCTACCAACCGCTCTGGTCTAAACTAAAGGTGTTTACCCCTGCATAAACTAAAATGTGTTTCAAAGCTTTCATTAATACCATTGTTGATACATTTCAGATACACATATTCAAATACCAATAGTTTATCAAACTTTAAAACTAAAGAAATCATCCACATTTACTTATTATAAAAAAAAACAGTAGAGCAATAATTTTGCTCTACTTTTTTTGTAAAAATACAAAACAAAATTATTTTTTTTTTGTATTTTTACAAAATTCACGACAAATGTTTGATACGTTGATGAAAAATCATTGTTTCTACTACAAATGAAAATGAACATATTACTACATATTAACTTATGCTATAAATATAATATAAATAATAATAATAATTGATATATTTTTGTACGTTTTTGGGGGTTAAACCAGCTGGTTTTTGATACAAAAATTATTGTAAAGCGTTTAACTTCCGCATTTAAAATAATTCGGTAAATTTTCCAGCCGAATTATTATTTATTAATTATTGTTTCTTACTTATAACATCTGCCCATAACAGACAGGTGGAGTGTCAAATTATTTACGCTCAATCTGTTTGTTGCAGGGCTAAAATAAATAGTTCTGTTTCTTATCACATGGTCAGCCATGTGATAAATGACTGAATCATTTAAGAACAGAAGAGGTAGAGGTGTAAAAGACACTAATCAGAGTTATCTCCTCTGAAAGTAATGAATTTTATTGTACAGCCAGACCCTGTGGTGAATGCAGTGAAGGTGTCATTTACAGAGTGGAAAATATGTGCTTTTCAGAGGGCCCGGCATGCTGATAAGCGTACTTTTCCACTCAGTGAGGAAGGCAATGGTAAACCACTTCACTCCTCATTTTACTTAGTAAAACCTCTAGAGGTTCAAACCAGCCTTTCGGCTGTTGACCTAAACACAAAACACAAACTTATAACATAAAAATACAAATTTTCTTAATTCTGTATAATAAATAATTTTTTTGTTGGCACCGAATTGTTTTGTTTTTATTTGAGCGCTATGCTATTCCTGGTGAAAATAAGTGTGTATTATGAGTATCTTATGGCAACTTCTGTTTTTATTTTATTTAAGTAAACTCTCATAGCCCAATTAGTAAACGTAAGCTACAGAAATACCAAAATTAGCTCATAATTTTCAAGGGCATAAAGATATTTGAACAACTGGGCAGTTTTCTATATTCGTTTAGAGGTTGTTTTACATGTTTTCGATTACAGTTTTGATAGTTGATATTTTTAATGCCGTAGTCGAAAATGCCCCTTAGATTTATTTTTAGTTATTCTTCCTACCCGCCAATTAACAGTACAAACTGTGTTATGGGATTTGAATTAATACAAATTTCCTAAGGTCCTGATATTAATGCAGACGTTTGAGGTCCACCAGACAAAATCGAAAGGTGCACAAATATGACTGAATGTCATACTGAATTAATATTCTATTAAAACCAGTTATGCAACTGGAAATAGCAATTGCCACACCGGCAAGATGTACGAGTATTAAGTATTATAGTAGGTAACAATATAAAAATATAAAGCATTAATAGGTTGCTAAAGTTACCTTTTTCTTTATGTTACAGATCTATAGAAGATGCAATTTGCCTAAAAAATGTGAGAGGTAAAGGACCATGCCGTTGTAATGGAGGTATTTTGCTTTGTGATGGAGTAGTTACGGGTTTAAATCTTTATTCAGGTCCAAGTTATGGTGAGTGTGGTGATAATACTGGAAAAGAAACAGATGATCGATGTGGCGATGAAGATTATCATGTATTCTTTTCTAATGTTGGTAATTATTACAATTGGATTATAACAAATTCTAATGGAGCCTTAGCCCAAACCACAACTGCTAAAAGTGGAAGTACTCGTAAAGATGACAGTGCAAAAAGTTTCTCGTCTATAAAGAAAAGCAGTAGTTGTTTGCAAACCTTCTTTATACTTTTCTTAGTAATTAAAGCTTGGAAATCAGATTTAATTAACTTTTTGTGTAATTTGAATTATTTCATTGTATATTTTGACTTTCGTTAAAATTTAATTAAACATTATATCATGTTACTTTCAGCATTGTTAATTTTTTCATAAGTAGCAACGTATAAGCGCAACCTGATTGTTTAATTGCGTTATTAAACTCATTATAGGTTAAGTGTTATGAGAGGTGATGACAAGACCCTGATGTCTTGACTAAAAACTTAAATGATTAAACTCGTTAGTAATGAATTAACCACTCGCAAATGTTTTTGTCATTCACATCACCTCTCTCATCAATTAATTGCCGGCCCGTTGGCGTAGTGGTTAGCGCAACTGGCTTCTACGCCGGGGTCCCGGGTTTGATTCCCAGTCAGGTCTGGCATTATTTCATTACTCATCTTCATCTATCATTCTTCTCACAGTCTCCATTAGCAGTAATTGCAAAAGAGTCAGACGTAAATAAAAAAAAATCGTCAAATAATGTCTCCAGATTAACCATCAGGTAAACAAGACTGACTCTGTTACTGGTTCTATCTGTTCATTGAACATCTTTCTTAATTTTAGCTCTATTAGGTACAGATTAGTACTTAATGACACACTGTTCATTCCTTTGTTTATCGTACAGTTGAAAAGATCATTATTACCAGATAAAATTTTCTAGACAGAAAATTTTGTTTAAAAACGGGTCAGTGGCGGACCCCAAAAACTTCCATTTGTTTCTTTGCATTGGCTTCATCAAATCTAGCATCGTTTGAATCACTATTACCATAAGGTGTGCACAAAATAGTCTTGTAATCATCGTCTGATGATGATTTTTCTTTCCGTCTCTTCTTACGTTTATAGCTCAACCAATAGGGTTGAGCTTTTTTCTTCTGAGTAATAATTATATTCTACTACTTGAAAAAAAATTACCGAAGTGATATTACGAAACGCTGAAAACTGTATACAATAAGTGAAGAACTATGAAGACTAATTCGTCAGCAACAGTCATTACAACAGATTTTAACTGATTCATGAAAAATTACTTAGTCAGCTGTAACATAGTAAACAATAGGAATGGCTTGTCGAGTGTTTTTTTTTGTTTTTATTTATCTAACGTCGCATCAACTACAACGGTCATTAGCGGCGGCGACCTTGGGGGTGTAACTGTTTACAATGAAAGATGAAATGATTTTTTGTAACGTATGAAAATATGCCATGCCTGAGTGGGATTCGAACCCACGACCGCATGATTTGAGGCGAGCACGTTACCAACTGCGCCAATGCGGCCGCAGTTTTACCTTATTTTTTCGAGTGTTTTACCTTATTTAAATTTAGCATTGTACATACGAGCGTTAAAAAGCAAGGGCTAATAAATATGTTCACTGACTTAATAAATCAGTAAATTAATCAGTAAACTAAATTCTAGAGACAGTTAAGAAAGATGATACTAACAACCAAAACAGGCAAATTTCACTGTGTTCCCGAGTTTTACAGGCTGTAATTTCAAAACGGAAAGAGATATTTATAAACTGTTTTCACGAATGGATTTTTCGTAAAATTCTTCATGCAAATGATGTGTCACATGACCACCTTCGTATTGTAAAAAAAAAGAGTTGAATTCATGATGGCGGATCCAAGATGGCGAAAAAATATGTAAAAAGATGAATTTCAGTAATTCTATTTGCATTCATAAGATTAAATTGTGTTTTGAAGAATAACGGCACTTGTTTCAAAATATTTTGCCGTATTCGGACTTTCAGGACACCCATTATCCCTAAACTGGACTGAAAAAATTTGCAATTCTGAGGAAAAACTTGAAACCGTTTTACAACGAAATATACTTAAGTCTAATAAATAAAAAAATGAAACAGAACAAGTGAAGAAGACCAAAAACCAACATGACGGTCGATGCGACGTTATGTAAAGAGCTACTTGAGAACCAACAGCGCGCGAGACTCTCTGCCGCCGATACTTCAAGTAAGACTGTTCAATCACACGTTGCAGTATTATATCATGTAAGTAATGAATTTAATAGTAAATTTAATAACCTACAACTTTTATTTGGCCTATTTTTCGAAATATTAAGCCATTTTGGTGTTATTTAAGTTTTAAACGAGTTTTACAAGGAATTTTTGCAAACAATTCAAATTTAATCGTACTTTTCTCCAAGGTTTTGCAATTAAAAAACTGCTTTTTGTGTTTAAAATGTTTGGCAACTCTTTAACTTTAATTTAGTGTGTATAAAAGCTTGTACGGTAATTAGAACGGAAGATATAATCAAAAAAACGAATTAATGCAGGAACGCTTGGCGGCCATCTTGAATCACCATTTTGGTCGATTTCGCTGGGGGTTTTTTTGGGAACATTGGATATTCTTGATCAGGAGGTTGAAACGAACACGTCGATGTATGACAAGTTGGGATGTGGGGGGGGGGGGGTGCACGGTAACCCTAGTTGGCCCACGGACTACATGTTTTTTTTAAAAACAAGACCAGGCTGGAAAACGGGGCGATTAAATGAACCCCATATCACACTTTAAAAATGTCTTTCTATAGCTCGAATTTGAAAACGTACTTTTTAAAATGATGATTTATTACCAATATACTCGTATATTTCTACGTTCTTTATGATAACTTATTTAAACGCTGTGATTGATAATAATATGCTATTTTTAGGAAAAAGTGATATAACAATTTATTTAAACATTTGATCAAGTAACAGGATTACATAATAAATATAACACATGTTCTAGGAAAAATGATACGATATGTTTTTAAAACATTTTTCAAGAGATCTTTTGTCTCACTCTCCCTCTCTCTCTCACTCTTTCTCTCTCTCTCTCTCTCTCTCTCTCTCTCTCTCTCTCTCTGAGACATCAGGAATACACTACATGAATCACAACAAAATACAAATTGCATATAAAATATATACGGTCGAAGACCACGTCAATTAATTCAATTTATTGCATGCAAATAATGTTTAATAAAATTATGTATATATATCTCTATATTATATTCTTCTTCTATATTATATAAAGCCCCAGGGGTCACTGACTGACTGACATAAATTATCGCCCCTAAGGAGGCCTCTGGCGCCGAAAACGATGGGGGCGTTTTTCCTCGGGCGCCCGCTCGAACCGACCGGAAAATTATGACTTTTCGGTTACCGCTTCCGGGGGGCGCAGGGGGGCTCCCGTAAATTTTGAGCTTTTTAACGGGCGGTCGTAGCGGCTCGAAAATGCCGCCGTTCGCTTCGTCTACCCTTTAAAGGAAGATCGCGTACCGATAACGCCCCTTTTGTACGCCCCTGAGGCTTCCGGGGGTCCGGGAAGGGGCGGTTGCGGGCTTTTCGGAAACGCAAAAATCACAGCAATCTGGGCGCATCGCTCGGGTCGACCGGCGGTGAGGTCGGCTCGACCGGTACGTACAACCCCCAGGAAAAATCCGAAATCGCGGGTGACTCTTATCGGCGGACGAGGAGATTTCTCGGAACGGGGGTTGAAATTTCAAACTTTTTACCCGTGCGTCGTAGCTAAAAACGGCCCGGATTCTTTTTCGTAGCCCTCTTGGAGACGGTTCGGAATATGTTACTGAAGTTGCCCCGGAAGCGACCGTTCGCCGGGAAAAATGAAAAAACGAAATTTAGGCTTTTCGGCTCCCGCAGATTTGCACGTTCCGCTTTATTTACGCCCGCGGAATACTTTTCTTGCACTTTTAAGATTTGAAACGACTTACCCTTCTAGTTGGAATTAATAAACATTTTTGAAATCTTAGGTCCCGCACCCCTGCGCGGTGCTACGCCTCCCCAAAAATTTAGAAATTTTCGAATTTTCAAAACTATAAAAATCTTTTAACAGCATCTCGTTTGGCGTTAAAAGTACGTGAAAGTTTGTTTACTCGAAATTTTTTGTAACCTCTCCAACTATTTAGGCGGGGGGAGGGGTGGTTTTTATCTCCTTAACGGTTTGTCGGACCTAGATGTAAACAAAGGGTGTTTTGTTCCCCTACCGAAGTACTTTAAGAATATTTAACCAAAAGTTCCCTTTCGATACCCGTTCGTTGCGAAAATCCAAAAACGAAATTTAGGCTTTTCGGCTCCCGCAGATTTGCACGTTCCGCTTTATTTACGCCCGCGGAATACTTTTCTTGCACTTTTAAGATTTGAAACGACTTACCCTTCTAGTTGGAATTAATAAACATTTTTGAAATCTTAGGTCCCGCACCCCTGCGCGGTGCTACGCCTCCCCAAAAATTTAAAAATTTTCGAATTTTCAAAACTATAAAAATCTTTTAACAGCATCTCGTTTGGCGTTAAAAGTACGTGAAAGTTTGTTTACTCAAAATTTTTTGTAACCTCTCCATCTACTTAGGCGGGGGAGGGTGGTTTTTATCTCCTGAACGGTTTGTCGGACCTAGATGTAAACAAAGGGTGTTTTGTTCCCCTACCGAAGTACTTTAAGAATATTTAACCAAAAGTTCCCTTTCGATACCCGTTCGTTGCGAAAATCCAAAAAAACAAATTTTGACTTTTTGTGCATCCGGGTTTCAAGTTACTTATTTCTTACACCTCAAAAATAGCTTTCGGTTCAAGCGTTCGCTATGGAACGTGCTCAGCTGAGTACCCGAACACGGGAAATTTTCGAAATCTTAGGTTCGGGACCCGTGGGAGGTGCTACCCCACTCCAAATTTTTGGAAATTTTTTAAATGTTCAGAACGCTAAAAATCTTTTTACAGCATGTTGCTTGGCGAGAAAAACACATAGGAACGGGTTGCTTCAAAATTCTAAAAAACCTCTCCTTCTTCCTAAGGGGGGGGGCGACATTTTTTACTTCTGAACGGAGGGTCGTAGCTAAAATATGTATAGGGCCTTTTTCGTTCCTCTGCTGGAGTACTTCAAGAATATGTAAACAAGGGTTCCTTCAGCCCACCCGTTTACGGAGAGAACTCAAAAAACCAAATTTTGACTTTTTTGCATCCGGGTTTGAAGATCTTTATATCTCACGCCACGAACATTGATTTAACTTCACATTTTCGCTTGCATCGTGTTTGCCTTAATATCGGCATTTTTGGCTTGAATCACGGGTTGCACCCCCACCCCAAAATTGGGTAAAAAAAGTTGTTCTCGTATCATTCCGAGAAAAAAATCAATTTGACGTACGTTTTGTGTATAACTTCTTCGGCGCGTAACAACATCTTTCCACTAAGATCTATCCGGCCAATTTTTGGGGTGAAAGGGGATGTAATTTTTAACTTCTAAACGGAGCACCATAGCGTTAAAATATATAGGACCTGTTTTGAGTCCCTGCTAGATGAATTCCAGAATATGTACAGAAAGGTCCCCTTAGCCCACCCGTTCACTGAGAAAACTCAAAAACTAAATTTTGACTTTTATGTCTCACGCCAATAGAATTGATTTCAATTCAAATTCTTGCCTCGCATCGTGTTTGCCCTAATATCGTCATCATTGTCCAAATTCTCGGCTTGCACCCCTTCCCGAAATTGGGTGAAAATATTTTTTTCTCGTTTAACCCTTACTAACCGCGAAGCCCAATATCACCCATTCGTCATCATCTTTCTTTAAACTCAATATCTTCGTTATTCATTATTTTCCATTATTATTAACTATTCATTATTTTCAACGAGATAGAGAATTTATTGGATAGAGAATTTTCTCTTTTTTCATTTGATGTATCTTGCATATTTGTACGATGAAAATTGACGACGTAGTGTTACGCGAAAAAAATGTATTTTCTTTGAACAGCCAGTACTAAAATTTGAACGTTTTTATCCATAACCTTTCAACAAAACCCCGTATTTGTTTGGGAATGACATCACCAGTTAGTTTGAAATGTAACAATCGAAAACAATAAATTAAAAAAGCCGGCGACAAATTTTATGACCCTAACATCGGACAAAGAAGGTTAACACTACCCGTCTCGTCTACCCTTCGGTTAAACCTTACAAATTAGCGTCAAAATAAACGATAACATATTTTGATTTATGCTATCCTGTTTAGAAAAGGATAATACACAACGCAACGTGCGTAAAAGATATAGAACTTACATAGAAGAAGAGTAAATAAAAATTGAAAAGACAGCACATTATTTTTAAGTGATTTTTTCGCCTTTTTTCATCCAGCACGTTACTTTGTTGAACAAAAAGTGTGATATCTTTTGAATGCGTCAATCAATTTGCAATATCTAAACGTTGGTTTTCTTGCAATGAATTGCTTTATTTTTGTATACATAGCTAAACATATGTTTTTGTATGTTTCACTGATTTTGTGACACTTTTTCGTACGTAACGTGATATTACTAAAAGAAAATATTTTTTCTTAGATTTCAATTTTTATTGTGGTCGTAAATGAAAACGGAAAAATTTGGTTTGAACGGTGTTCTAATAACAAATTCTTTATAAATATATGGTAATTTTTTCAAATTTTTTGAACTGAAACTGACTGAAATAAAAGAGCTTTTATTAGGCGTAAATGACAGCCCGCGTGTGCGTTAAAAATCTCCGTTCTCGTCGGGTTAATTCGGAATGACTGACGTACGTGCCATATTGAACTATGTCGGGGTGACACAACTTCCTTAGACTGAAGTCCATTAAGCCCATTTTGGAGAGGGGAAGAAACCGAACAAAATTATTTGAAAAGTCAACCAAGCCCCCGAGCGCAAAAAAAGAATAAATACTCTTTTATTGGCCGTCGACCAAATAATCCAGACGACAGAGCACATTCGAAACCCATCAGACCAATTTTTGCGGGGAACCCGGAAATTTTTAAAAACTTCATGAAGCTAAAGAGACAGAAATTCAATAGCAGCTTTTTTGTCTGTAATCCCCCAAAACCTTAATCCCTATTAATATTTTTCATGTAACCCCACCAAATAATAGGAAAACCGGAAAAATAGTGAAATTTTAGTATTTCTTCTATACATAGAGAAATGTGAGCAGATAACGGCAGAGCCCAGACTCTTTGAATTTTTTAATCTCAAACGTTAAACCTTCAAACCTCACTCAACCTAAAAGAATTCTAAACTAAACCTTCAAGGTTTTAAATGTTTTAACTTTGAAATTAAAATTTTAAAAGCCGAACGTAAAACTTTAAGCTTAAAACCTTTCGTCTGCAAACTTTTGAACATCAAACTTTGAAACCTCGAGCTATAAACCTTCAAACGTTGGTAATTACAATTTTCAAACTCCGTACATTTAAATTTCTAGCCTTTAAACTAACAAACAAACAGTTCAAAATTTAAAATAAAAAAAACTTTGGAACTTCATACATTCCACGCACTACTCAAATATTCAAACTTAGAGACATTAATTGAACCTTAGATTTTCAATGGTTCAAACTGAAAATTCTGAATTTTCAAACTTGTGTATTTGAAAAATCATAAAGTTAATCACATAACATAAGAATCCTCAACGTTCAAACTTTAAAATGGCACATCTTTAACCGACAACCTCAAACCTAAAAACTTCAAACTCTTAATTTTCAAAAAAACATAAAACCTCAATCTTCAAATATTATTTGCTAACTTTAAAATTTCAAAACTTCAAACGTTGAAACTTCAATTTTTCAAATTTGGTGATCCGAAAATTTTCAAGTCGCAACTCCAGATCACATAAGTAAACGAAAAACTCATAGTATCATACATTCAAACCTCAACATTCAAAGTTAAATTTTAAAACTATTATTATTTCAAATATTATATATTATTAACCTAAAACTTCAAAACCTTCAACTCTTTAACTTTTAAAACTTCAAACTTCAACTTTAACCTTTCATATGTTAAAATTTCAAAATATTGTGATCCACGCAAACTCATTGTAGACTGAACTTCACTTTGTGGCAAATGGTTCTGATCCAATAATGAATTCTGATCCACCTACCCCTCTGATGCGAGGCACGGAAGCGGCGCGAAGCGCCGCTGAGGTGGCGAGTCTATAATCTATAATATATAAAGCCCCAGCCACTGATGACTCACTGATGGAAATTCTCGCCTATTAGGAGGTCTCTAAAAGCAAAATTTCTGAGAACCGTTTTTGTCGGGCGTCGGCTGAAACCCCCGGGAAAATGCGAAATTTAAAGTATCTCTTTCCGAAACCTCAGGGGAGGCGCGCGAATATTTCGAACTTTTTAACGAAGTTTCGTAGCGCAAAGGCCACTGCGACCATTTGTGTTCCCCTTTCGAAGTACGTTAAGACCGTATATATAAAGTTGCCCTTAACCCGCCGGTTCGCTGGAAAAACTCAAAAAACAAAAATTCGACTTTTTCGGGGTTGCAGTTTTTAGGTTTTTCTTTGTAACACCACGAAGACGGGTTTCATTGACAAATTTTTATTTGGACCACATTACACTAACTCCCGGAATCACGGGTGACTTTTCAAATTTTAGATTGGGGTCCTACGGGGTTTGGTACCCTTATTTAAAAATTATGAAATTTTTAAATTTTTATAAATTAAAAAATCTGTTAACGGTATGTTGTTTGGAGTTAAAAAATACATAAATATATGATAATCAGAAAATTTTAAAGTTGCACCCTCATTTTTGCAGTAGGGTTTGTATTTTTTTATCTTCTAAACGGTGCATCGTAAAAATAAATTGTATTGGATATTTTTTGTACCCCTTTTAATGTACTTCAAAACCATATAGCTTTCGTTGTTCTCAACTCGCCGGTTCGGTGAGAAAACTCAAAAAACAAAATTTCGCCTTTTTTGGGGTTGCAATTTTTAAGTTTTCTTTAGTAACACATTCAAAACGGGTTTCTTTGGCAAACTTTTGGTAGGTACACATTACACGCATTACGGAAAATTTTTCAAATTTTAGATCGGGATTCTACGGGGGTTGCTACCCTTATCTAAACATAATGAAAATTTTAAATTTTTAGAATACAAAAAATTTGTTAACGGCATGATGTTTGGCATTAAAAATTACACAAATATTTGATAACCCGAAAATGTTCAATTAGCACCTTCTAGCCTGCGGTAGGGGTTGTATTTTTTTATCTCCTAAACGGTGCATCGTAGCGAAAAATCGTATAGAATCTTTTTTGTACCCGTTGCAAAGTACTTTCAAACCATATAGTTATCGTTGCCCTTAACTTGCCGGTTCGGTGTGAAAACTCAAAAAACAAAATATCGGCTTTTTGGGGTTTCCCGTTTGCATGTTGTTCTTTCTTTACACCTTTAAAATGGGTTATTTCGTCAAATTTGTATTTTTAAACAGTTACACGTACCCGAAGCGTCACGGGTAATTTTTCAAATTTTAAATCGGGGTCCTACGGGGGTCACCACCCTTATCCAAAGGATATAAAATGTTTATATTTTTAGAATACAAAAAGTCTTTTGACGGCATGTTGTTTGGCGTAAAAATTACACAAAAATTTTATAACCCGAAAATTTTAAATTAGCACCCTCTAGCCTGCGGTAGGGGTTGTATTTCCTCATCTCCTTAACAGTGAATAAGAGGGGAAAAATGCATGAACCTGTTTTGTGCCCCACAAAAAGTACTTGAAGATTATATAACTAAAGTGGCCCTTAACCCACCGGTCCTCTGAGTAAACTACAAAAACCAAATTTCGGTTTTTTGGGGTTTACCGTTTTCAGTTTTCCTATCTTTACACCTTCAAAACGGTTTTTAGGCAAATTTTTATTAGCAAAACGTCACAGGTACTCATAGCATCGCAGGTAATTTTTTAAATTTTAAAAAGTGATCCAATGGGGGTTGCTACCCTTATCCAAAAATTATGAAATTTCTAAATTTTTAGAATACAAAATATATGTTAATGGCATGTTTTGACGTTCAAAATTAAATAAAATTTTGGTAACGCGAAAACTTTGAGGTTCAACCCCCTTACGTCTGGTAGGGGGTAGTAATTGTTACCTCCTGAACGGTGCTTCGTAGAGAAAAAGTGTATAGAATCTTTTTTGTGCCTCTCTCAAAGTACTTTAAGGCCATGT
The DNA here is from genome assembly GCA_035578175.1 of Catonia carolina. Lineage (NCBI taxonomy): Eukaryota > Metazoa > Arthropoda > Insecta > Hemiptera > Achilidae > Catonia > Catonia carolina. The sequence goes on from JAQMRL010000002.1 coordinate 139,110,763, forward strand.
AGCTAAAGTTTTTATTAACCTACCTCTTCGCTGAGAAAACTCAAAACACTAGCATTGCGGCTTTTAGGGCTTGCCGTTTTCACGTTTTTCTTTCTTTACACTTTCACAACGGTTTTTTTGCAAACGTTTATTAACAAAATGTTACACATACCCCTAGAGTCACGAAGAATTTAGGTCGGGGTCCTATGGTGATTACTATCCCAACAAAAATTTTAAAATTTTCGGAATACATCTTTTAACGATATGTTATTTAGCGAAGAAAATTACATAAAAATTTGGTAACCCAAAAAGTTTCAGGTCGCATGAGAAAACGAAAAACTCAAAGTATCCTACATTCAAACCACAACATTTAAAGTTGAAATTTTGAAACTTTAAACATTAATCTAAAATTTAAAACCTTCAAAGTTTAAATTTTGAAACTTTAAACTTTCATATCTTGAAATTTCTAAATATTGTGATCCACCCAGCCCCTCTGGCGGCCGAACTTCATCTTGTGGCAAATGATTCTGATCCACTTATGAATTCTGATCCACCTACCCCTCTGAGGTCGAGACACGGAAGCGGCGCAAAGCGCCGCTGGAGTGGCGAGTTATTTTATTAAACATTATTTCCTTTGTTTGCATACACTAAATATACCGGGTGAGCATAAAGTCTTACCCTGATTATAAAATTTTATTACAGAATAATCGTTTGACGTAATAATTTATATCTGGCGCTGTTACATAGGTTATTGTTAGTAGATTTTGTGACCAATAGATGGCGCTAGTGCTCCTCAACAATGACATGGTCTGTTAGTTCACGTTAGTTGCTGGCGAAATGGCGTTGAAGCAGGAGAAAGCACAATGTGTGATTTGTTTTCACGAAACGAAATCGCCCATCAGTGTTCAGCGTAATTTTCGGGCTTTTTATGGACGCAGCCCTCCTGATGTTAAATCAATAAAGCGATGGTATGAAAGGTTTAAAGAAACAGGCAGCGTTGAAGATCTTCCTAGAAGTGGCAGGCCTAGTGTGAGTGAAGCAACTGTTGATCTTGTTTGGGAATCGTTTCAACGGAGTCCGTCTAAATCAACTCGTCAAGCATCACGTGAACTTCAAATACCGCAAGCAAGTGTGGTGAAAATTCTTCATAAAAGGCTTAGGTTGCATGCTTATAAAGTGCAAATCGTGCAGGCCTTGCAACCGAATGATTTGCTGAGACGTGCAGAATTTGCAACTGAGATTCTCAACAGGATTGACGGTGCTAACGATTACTTAAATCGCATATGGTTTACCGATGAATCCACCTTTTATGTCAGTGGAATGGTAAATAGGCATAATGTCCGTATATGGGGATCAGAGAATCTACATGCTACTGTACAGTTACAGCGAGACAGCAAAAATGTGAATGTTTGGTGCGGCCTCATGCATAATAAGGTTTTCAGGCTGTTTTTCTTCACGGAAAACACCATTAACGCTAACATTTACTTAGATGTTTTGCAACAGTTCATTGCACCACAGTTAGAAGAATATCAACCATGGATAATTTTTCAGCAAGATGGGGCACCGCCCCACTGGGCGGTGCCCCATCTTCGTAATTTCCTTCATAATTTCCTGGATGAAACATTTCCGGATCGGTGGATTGGAAGGGATGGTCCAACACCCTGGCCACCCCGCTCTCCAGACATTACTCCCCTTGACTTTTTTCTGGGGCTATATCAAGGATAGAGTCTTCGCCACACCAGTTGCTGACGTTGACGAACTGAAGGCTAGGATACAAGCTGCTGTGGGTACTGTGACAGAACACATGTTACAAAACACCTGGCGGGAACTGGAATACCGCTTCGATATTCTCCGAGCTACCAAGGGGGCACACTTTGAAGTTTACTAATGTAAGTAATCTTAAAAAAAACTCTTAACACTAACCTATGTAACAGCATCAAATTTAAATTATTATGTCAAACAGTTATTCTGCAATAAATTTTTATAATCAGGGCAAGACTTTATGCTCACCCGGTATATAATGAACAGCCAAACAAAACAAAACTATAAAACACACCTCAGATTGTCATGCAAGTCAATACTCTGAGGTGAGTGTTACATATAGTTTTGCTTTGTTTGGCTGTTTACTATTATGTATATATATTTATACATACATAATAAGATTACAATAATAGAATACAACATATAGTGGTCTCTTGTTATGCAGTGTCAGTAATTTGATCCTTTGCTTTTAGTCGTGAATACTAATTTTACCCGGAGATTTTCACCATAGCATCTTTCGTGCGTTTACTTTACGTCAGAAACCGAAAGAATGACATAATGGGGATTCATGGGACTTTATTTGATTCAGTTATTAATAACTACTTTCTCATTATTTTTTGTCATTACAGAGATATCTTTGATGATTGCAGCGTTTCTGGAAGACGATTGTGAAATTTTGGTCTTACTTCCAGTCAACAGGTAGAACGGTGTTTTAGTTTCGAATTAATGCAGATTTTCTTTAGTTCTGAAATTATACAGACGTTTTATGAGGTCTGGAAATAGCAATTGCCACACCGAGTTATTTAAAGTATTTCCTGATTAATTAACAATATAAAAATACAAAGAATCAATAATTTGCTAAATTTACCTTTTACTTTACTTTTACAGGGATATGGAAGATGCAATTTGCTTAAAAGTGGAGAAAGATAAAGGACCATGTTGTTGTAAAGGGGTTCGATTTCCGGTCAGGTCTGGCATTTTTTCATTACTCATTTTCATACATCATCATTCTCCACCGTCTGCATTAGCAGAAATTGCAAAACAGTCAGACGTAAAACCAAACAATATCAAATTGAATGACATTTTTGCCTTTATTTATTAATAATTAAATTATTAGCTATTAAAAACTTTTGTATACTCACTTTTATTATGTTTCCTAACGACTGGAGTAATAAAAGTAAGATTAAACCTTTATAATAAGGTTTAGTGTTAACAGTCCATTGTCTAATGTTAATTTCCCCATGAGTCAAATTTTTTAGGAAGCACAGTATGTTAATGTTTAACATATAAAATTGCAGATAACAGATAACCTACTCATGATAAGGTTATTGGTTATTAGTGAGTACATGATGAGTAGGTTATCTGTTATTACATCGAGATTTATAAATGCACATAACCGATGACCTCATAATAATGTTACTGGTTATTAGTTAGTAGGTTATGTAGTATATAAAAATAGCTGAAAAACGGATGGTCTGAACGGTTGAGTGCAGAAACATATGCAGACAAACTAGTTTGGAAGCATTCCACTAGCCAGAGTTTTGGATCCAACCAGTGCACTGAAATTGGTACCGGGATCTAACTGGCAACCCTAAGATTTAGATTACGTAACTCGGTCGGATATTGGTATAGATTTCTTCACTTGTATTACTGGAAAGGTAGGGTTGTGAAACCCAGCCGGTTCGAATAGAATTTTGTTCAAAAATTAAATTAATTCGATATAACTGGAAATTTAGTTAAAAACATATAATTTGTAGTTATATTCTTTAAATATTATAATATATAAGTACTAATATTATATATAACAGCTAATAAAATTACACTTATATAGTAATGCTATATAAGTTTTTTAAGGGAAAATAAATAAAAATAAATATTGTAACAAGATCGAAGAAAAGACGGGATCGTTCGCGAATGTTCCAGAATTCCATCATAAAAATAGTTAAGGAATAATAAAAATATCAACACACAATAGCAGCAATAAATTACAGTTTTAACAATAAAGGGTACGCCTATTATAAAAGGGTATTGTGTACAGCTATTTTTATGAAGTTGTTTATGAGGTTGTTTACGTTTTCTATTTACAATAGTGACTTGTTTAAAATGGATTTTTCTAGCATTCATTAATAAAGAGTTATTTTTGTACTTTATGATTTCTCTACTTTGTTCTGGAACGATCTTTGTGAATGATTATAAAAGGAGACCCCCGAGCGCGGTCGAGTAGTATCCGTTTGATCTTCGACAAGCGATTATCGGGTTGTTATTTAGCAGGTTAACTATTCCGAGAATTGTGCTGGTCGACGACTGTTATACTGCCTTTGTTGAGTGTGTATTGTGTAAAGTCTTTTTGTGAGTGTATTGTAAAGTTAATGTGTAAATTTTGTGAATTCAGTTTCGGTGTTTTGTATGTTTGTGGAATCTATAAAAGTGATTGTAAGTTATTTATTGCTAATTATCTATTTTAAGTGAATTATTAAATTTATTTATCATTTATTGTATTACTTAATTATAATTAGTTTTATCATTTATTTTGTAATCTTTTAGTGAAATAAATATTTGTAATTGTAAACTTAAGTGTAATAATTATTTAATTACCTAGATCCCGAAACGGACCTTAGCAATAAGTGTCACAATATTTTGTGCGTTTTTTTAATATTGTTAAGAAAGTAGTTGAATTTTACAGAATGTATTTCTGTAAAATTTGAGAGAATCTCAAATTCTCATACAATTGATACGATATGAGCTGAAATAAATCGTTTAAGGAATCGTTTGAGAATAAGTACGGTGTTTTAACGACCATTCTGTAAAATAAATTTAGTCGTAAGTAAGTTAAGGGAGTAGTCAACCCAGAAAATGAAAATGAAAAATCATTTGAAAAAATGAACATTTGAAAAAATCATCCAAATACCTCCAATACAAACCAGAATATTTAATTCCAATAAAATGTACAATCATGCAAAAATATATTTCCGGAAAACTTAATTTAAAGTTTAGGGAATAATTTCACTCGCCTTGCTAGTGAGCTTTATTTTAAACAAATGATTTATAGCATTTTGTTAACGTACAAACAAAGTAAATACATTCTGTGATTCAGAAAATTTTAAACTTTAAATAAATTCAAAATTAAGAAAAAAATCATCTTCTTGAGTTGACTACTACCTTAAGTAAGTTTTCATAGTAGGAAGGTATGTGATCTGTTCAATACCTTTCTGTAAAAACTTATGGATAAGTTAATGACTGAATCAATTAGCAATCTCCCTGCTCTGATTTTCCATAAGTTTTTACAGTAAGGTATTGAATAGAGTATCACATACCTTCCTACTATGAAGGAGCAGGGAGATTGCTAATTCATTCAATCATGAAACTTATGCAAAACATTTTTTTGTAGTTTTAGACCGACGCCGGGCCGGCGTAGTTGTGTGAAGTGAGTAAAATTGAGTTTCTTTTTTGATATTTATCTTGTGCTAAACGAGTGCCTCCACCACCTGGCCTGGAAATCTGGTGACCAGCGATTATGCCTTTCTTAAATTCTGTATTTTTCTTTACTAATTGTCGTTATTTTGATAATTCTGTTGTTGTTTTTCAAAATTTAAATCTTTTATAAAAACTATTTGTCTGTGGTTAAATTTTTTATGGGTTTTTTTATTTAATGTTCTCTTGTGAGTTCATGTTTAATTTTGCTGGAGTTAGTAATTTTCAGGGTTCAATTGGTTCAATGCAATATCCATTCAACTGGTTCTTTTCAATTGATGTAATCAAATTGATTTTTAAAAAGCATGCATATCAATAGATGTCATCCAAAAGATGTACTTCTGCTAATATAATAAAAAGTAAACTGAACTGAAATTTAAAGCAAAATTAGATTTTATTATCCGTCAAATATTGATGGCTAATGGACAACGTTTTCTATCTATCATGACTAAACTGGAAGGTTTGATAACCCATTTCTTATTGAAATTGATCGGAGTCTGGTATGTAACATATGTTTTGATTATCCTTTTGTCTGTGGAAACTTGGAACAGGCTTTCTTCCGTATTTCATCACCAGCACCGGTCAGGGATAGCGACGTCCGTTTGGTATGATCATCTAGGTGAGCCTGGATATGGTCAATAATTTGTTGTTTAAGTTAAAATGTTTTTTTTTTAAACCAACTCTCATTTTGTATTTTTTTTTGCGTCCAGGCTTTAACGATTGTCATTAATATGTTAACTTGTTGAGTAATTTTAAAAGTATTTGCGCGTGCACGCTGTATATTAATTCTGTTTAACAAAAGGAAATCTCCTTTTAACATATTTTTTAAAATTAATCGTTATACATATTTTGAGTTAAGAGCAAGTTTGTATGTTTAGAAGGGGTAAAGTAAACTGGACGAGGCCATCTACCTGAGGGACCGGAGGTTTAAGGAAATTGGATTTTTATTAGTGTAGAAAGGGTTGCCTATTGTGTTTTATTACTGGTGAAAGGGTCGCCTGTTGTTATGATGCGATGGACTCTTCTAGTTGCCTAAAGGCACTTTTAAAGTTAACCTATTTTAAACCTATGCCATGCAAATGAACACACAGATAAAGTACTTAATGTACATAAATATTATATAACATAATTAAAATCTATTTTAAATTAACAAATGAAACTTACAAAGTAAAAATATAAAAAGTGCAGTATTGCAACAAGAGAGATGTTATTTCTTGAGTTTTTCGTTTTCACTATTCATGCAGCCGCTTTAAATAATTTATGGAAAATTATTCGTTTTTTCACAATAAACTCCTCATTTTCAGAAATGAAATTCGTAAAAGAAATTATACTACGGATATCCATATTACAGTTGGACGTACAAACAAGAAATGACTCTTAGACAACTCAACGAGGCCATCGTTACAGGTAGTTTATATGACCGCACATAACAATAGACGGGACAGAACAATAGATGGACAGAATAATAGACGGGTTCACACGACTCTTTCACAGGTCCCTCAAGTAGATGGCATCGTCCAGTTTACATAACCCTATATACAGGGTGATTCATGAAGTTCTCCCCCCACTTCTACAGCACATTGTACTAGTAAAAATAATGAAAAAATGTTATATAAACATAGGTCCGAAAACGCTTCGTTAGCGAGTTACAGCTAGCGAAAGTTTCACCTGGATTTCAGTTCACCAGGTGAAATGAGGTCTTCCTGGAATTGTGGTAAGGTAGATTAAGGGGCGAATTCAATCATTTCTTATGGTTTTTGATCTGATAAATTGAATAAAACAGGTCCCAGAACTGTAAGTTAAATAGTTTTTGAGAAAACCAGTGTCAAATGCAAAAAATGGAGTGAAAATCACATTTTTTCATCTTTGGGCAAGAATAACTTTGTTATTTCACCAAGAAACAGTTAAAAATTTTCAATAAAAAATGTAGAAAATTTTATTCTGAACAAACCGGTGTAAATAAAGTACACAGAAAGCGAATAGTTTTTGAGAAAACCAGTGTCAAATGCAAAAAAATGGAGTGAAAAAACACATTTTTTCATTTTAGTTTTTCCGGTTAATTTTACTTTGTACTCTTATGAATAAAAACTCATTTAATCAAACATCTATTCGCTTTCTGTGTACTTAATTTACACCGGTTTGTTCAGAATAAAATTTTCTACATGTTTTATTGAAAAATTTTAACTGTTTCTTGGTGAAATAACACAGTTATCCTTGCCCAAAGATGAAAAAATAAGTTTTTCACTCCATTTTTTGCATTTGACACTGGTTTTCTTAAAAACTATTTAACTTACAGATCTGGGACCTGTTTTATTCAATTTATCAGATCAAAAACCATAAGAAATGATTGAATTTGCCCCTTAATCTACCTTACCACAATTCCAGGAAGACCTCATTTCACCTGGTGAACTGAAATCCAGGCGAAACTTTCGCTAGCTGTAACTCGCTAACGAAGCGTTTTCGGACCTATGTTTATATAACATTTTTTCATTATTTTTACTAGTACAATGTGCTGTAGAAGTGGGGGGAGAACTTCATGAATCACCCTGTATATATATATATATATATATATATATATATATATATATATATATATATATATGTACTACTATCATTTTTGCGTCCGTACATTGACATTTTCCTAACAATCTGGAGTCCGAGTGCAATTTGGCGTCCGTATACGGACGCCAAATTGTAATCCTTAACAAAAACTTAATAAAAATTTATTGTGACATGGTTTTCGGACGTAATTTTTTTAAACTAAAGTACATAGTTTCGGGCAACTATATTTATTTTTTGAGAATTTTATTGTTACTCAGAGAGACACAAAAAAATAAATAAATTTTGGTACCGGATGCGAAATGGCGGTGTTTTGAAACTATTTTATACACCGTACCTTGGAGAGTTTCTCACCAGAGTGCTCTCGCTTCGCCCCTATGTAAAAATATACGTATATTATGTATATTCTTACAAGGACGTCAGTTTCACATCTGCTATCAATTTCGCGTCCATCGGTTAAGAAAATAGACAAAACAAGTTATAAATAAATATTCTATTGTGTTAAGAAAAAAAGTTTAAAAGAATAACAAAAACAAATTTTTATTAATCATCGAATTACAATTCTTTCAAAACTCACAATCTAATTTACTAAACATTCAAATAAATATTATTCGGCAAATTATTTGATATAAGTAATATAATTAAATTAAAAATAATTATACATTTTTTGATAGAATTAAAAAACTCTCTTTTCCGATAGACGATTTTTTGGGTTGACAAACTATCCTGGAAGGAAATTGTCGCTGCGCATAGTAGTGTCAGGATTAAATTATTGTTATGGCTGGCAGGATATCTTTCTAAACGAATTGTATACACAACGTACATTATACGCAATTTTGAAGAGTTGTTCTCCGCCGTTCTGTCGCCTTCCATACATGAGTCCATCGCACGCCGCTTTGGTTTCTTTTTTCAAATTAGGCATAAACCCACAATCAACGAATCCATGAACAAATCCTTTAGTAATTTGTTTACGTCGTTCGTTTAGTAACCAACGGGTTGGTCTAGTCTAGAAGAAAAGTCGTCGCCGCAAGTCAGCTGTTTAGCTGACTTTTCGACAGCTTTTTGACAGCTGATTTTCGGAGACGGAGGTTCCTAGTTTAAATCCTAGTATATAGTATAATTGGTTCTTTTATACGAATTTGAATACTAGATAGTGGTTACCAATGTACTTTGATGGTTGGGGGTCAATTAACCATACTCTCTCAGGAATGGTCGGCCTGGGTATGTACGAGACTACAGCTCATTTAAACGTCATACATATCATTGGGTCATGGGGTTGCTTAATGTTCTCAATCGAACAAATTGCAACCTACACGCATTAGGGATAAAACAAAACAAAAATTTGTTTAAGAATTTTTATCATGTTATTTCGCGCTTTTTTTAACATTACACCACCTGAAAATTGTTAATCAAATATTTCCTGATTACGCTTACGATGTGAAAAAAGAATGCGCATTTTCGTGTTTGCCCACTCTCTCTGCAAAATGATTCTAAGTACACTTCCATAATGCTATTTCATATCATGTAATATGTCGCCCCAATTACTAGTTTTAGCAGTTTTACAGTAGGTAAATAAAACATTAAAGAGAAAATTTTTTTCTAAAATATAAAAAATTAAAAATGGACTAGGAGTAGATTATTATTAGCCTTGTTTTTTGCTTAAAACAATGCGATAAAAAATTAAACTAAGAAATTAGGGAAATAGCAAACTTTAATAGACAGACCTGAACCAAGTAGGCATATTTTAATATTTATTCTGGACCGATTTTCTTTCATTATAAAATTCTGGACAGAGATTACAGATTTCAGAAAAAAAATGTTAAGGGTAGAATAAAGTACACCCATTCAGTTTTTCCTTTTTTCTCTTACAAAATCTGAACAAACGAAATTTTTTTTATATGCCCGGAAAAACAAGGGCCGTCGAATTAGACAAAAAAGTTTAAATATTAATGAGTGGGGGGCCTAAAGTGAAGTTTGTACCATCCAGTTCACCTCGATTTTCTCGCGAGTATGAGCTTAACAATCGTAATATTTATGGAAAGTTCCGAAACAGCAGAACGACTCTCGATAGGGATAACCATAAAGTTTAAATTGAATTTCTTAGCGTATCGCCACCATTCCTAAGTTTTTCACGATTTTTTCGCTGATTTCGGCACACCAAACAAAACAATTTACAGAACAATCCAGAACAAATGAGAGCTATCATTTAAAGTAAAAACCAAAACGTATTGAATGCATGGGCTTATACTTGCCACTCCAAAGTATTCTTTGATTTTCTAGAAAATGTAAACGGGAAAAACGAAATTTTTGCGAAATGATCCGGAACAAACGAAGGGCTGTCAATCTATGTAAAAAGCTTTAAAATATTGAGTAGAGGGGGATAAGTGTGAAATTAGCACCACCCAGTTCTTCTCGATTTCTCGCTTACTTGAATGGAACTAACAAAATATTTTGCGAGACCATCCGAAACAAACGAAGGTCTATCCCTGAAGTCCAAACAAAATTTAAAAAGTTGAGCGGGAGGAGGCCAGTGTGAAGTTAGCCCCTCCCGGCGTTTTTTCTCTTCTTTGGACGGAACAAACAAAAGATTTTCCGGAATAATCTGGTAGAAACGTAGACCGATCAATTTTACAAGTTAATTTTTGAAATTTTTGTATGGGGGCCAACTTTACAGTCCTGGTTTGAACTTTTACAGGTTTAGCTAAGTAAAACAGGGAGTGAGGTGGTTTACAATATTTCCTTCCTCGCCGAGTTGAAAAATATGCTTATCAGTATGCCAGGCCGTCTGAAAAGCACCTATTTTCCACCCTGCAAATGACACACCTCACGTTATTCACCACAGGGTCTGGCTGCATAATGAAATTCATTACGCTCAGAGGAGATATAACTCAGACAAGTATCTTTTACACTTTTACCTCTTCTGTTCTTAAATACTTCAGTCATATGTTTGGCTTACCATGTGATAAAAACAGAACTTAATTTTTTTTTAGTCCTGGAACAAGCAAATCGAGTGCTTAACACTCCACCTGCCTTTTATGTGCAACCCCTTACAGTACTATTATTTTATTAAAGACAGTTGCCACTGACAATCAGAACATGCATTTTATTCCGTCACTTGGGCGAGTAAATTTAAATCGATAATTCAAAGGATACCCACATCGAGAAAATGCTTACAAAACGGCGAAAATTTTTTTACAAAAGATAATAAATTAATAAGAGAGTAGATTAGTCGATTTTTTTCAGTACACTCGCAAAAATCCAACACGAGTTTTGAAAGTGTAGGTCAACAGAGACTGTAATTTCCCGATACTGAAGAAGCTTATTGAAATTAATCGTTAGCAAAAACAAACCTATGTTATTTATTTTTTGATTTTTATAAAGCTTTTGACCATGTCCCGTATGATTTACCCATAAAAAAATTAAGGTGTATGGTATTAGAGGGACATTAGAGGGTCGAATTGCCATCCAATCATTGTAAAGTTAAAACAAAATACATATAAAATTTTATACAAGTTAAAAGGGGAGTTCAACGAGTTAGAATTTTAAGACCCTTGCTATTTCTAATTTTTATTTACAAACTCGCTGATTTTCTTGCCTCCTTCAATGTTATATTATTTGCTGATGATACGACAATATCTCTCGAAGATGAAAACTATGAACATGGTTTAAAACTAAAGAAGCTTGAAGCAAGGTTGTAGACTGGATGCAAAAAATAATCTAGTTCTCAACTCAGGTAAAACTGTGGCCAAATGCTTTACTGGTCGTAAGGAAATAAGTAACCAAAGTAAGAATATCACCATTAATGACAATATATCAAAATCTTTTGTAACAGGTAAGTTACAAAATTTTTAGAATTAATATTAGGTAACAAACTATCCTGGGACAGCCGTATTAAGGAACGTGTCTGCTATATAATCAAATCCTACTGCTACGCCCTAAAACGCTTAAAAATAAGGTACTTAGCGTACCAATACCTTTGAGTATTTTTATCATGTTTACAAATTCTCACATTTAAAATACAACGTTACGTCTTTTTTTTAAAAACCATTTTTTAAATGGTTGTAATCAATACTTCATATTTGAAGACATCGGGTGTCTCGTTGTTTTTTGTATCAAATTAGGAAATAGTCTACATAAGTTATGTTTTTCGATTTTCGGTCCATAAAATCGTGGTGCGGGGCTTATTCGAAGGCGGGGGTTACTCGAGTATATAAGGTGTTTTGTCTATTTGTGGGATTTGTTTTTAATTTAACCACACTTAAACTTATTCAAATGTATGTTTAAAAAATCAAATAATGTTCAAATTATTCCGTCATATAATTACTTTTTATCTGGTTTTTTGTTAATTATAATGATGACCATTTTTAATGATCAACTATCAAGTTTAATTATGAATATGGACACTGTATACTATTAAGAATTTGTTTGTAATCAATTGGTCCTAGCATATTGTTTGGCTGTCTTGGCCAAGGTTTCACATATTTTTTCTTGGCCTCTCCAAGTGAATGCCTTGTCTATCTCCTTTTTGTCTTCTGTGCAATAGTATAACCTTCCAGTTCCTTATCCCAAGCATTTTGACTTGTCAAAAATAATGCACATTATTTTACGTAACAATAAGGTTTATTTATTTCATTATTTGTAATAATGATTCTCAGATTGGGTGGTTGGTTGACGATGTAAATAAAGTACTAGAAACCAAAAGAATATCAACAAAAAGTGGCCACCATGGCTTTTATAACACTAAATAATTTAAAAGAAAACGCAGAGAAAAATATCAGGGTTTGGAAGACTATGACTGAAAGTTGTTTAGCCAAAAAATAATCTTGGAAATGGCCTGTTAAAGGATAAACTTCAACGTGTACAAAACAGCTGGATACGAGAATTATTCATGTAATGTATACTTTGTTGAAGATCAAAGATTACCATTACTTGAGGAACAAGAATAAAAATACAAACTATGGCTGAGCCGGACTGCATTTCAAATGTTGTAGAAATTTTACTGGCCATCGTACTTTTGTATAATTTATAAAATCATTTTGATTCAGTCACTAAAACATGGAAATGTAAACCTAGACAGAAGCGAGGCTTGGGAAGACCTAAAAAGAGATGAATACTGGAACAGGCCATTGAGCCTAATCCTTAGCAGATGATGATGATGATATCATTTGAACACCGAAAAGACAATAGGTGAATGGTACTCCATTTGAATATTGAACAAATTATGTCGCTTTACAATTACATAATTTGGTCAACTAAGTAAATATTTTAATTGCATTGTCTACTAATTGATCATATTATAGTAATTGCAGTCGAACCTCCCTGATTCGAATCTGATGGAACCGGCTGATTTCGATTTACAGAGGTAAAATATTGAAACAAAAAATGTACTTAAAAATTGCACATTTTAATAAAATTCATGTAGTTCCATAAAATATTAAATTACAAAAGTCAAAATTATTAATAGATCACCAATTTGATTGAGGAAAGTTTTTTACAAATATTATTTTACTTGTGTTGTTTAGGTCATCAGCCGAAAGACTGGTTTGAACCTGTAGAGGTTTTACTAAGGAAAACGAGAAGTGAGGTGGTTTACAATCCTCACTGAACGGAAAAGTACGCTTATCAGCATGCAGGGCCCTTTGCAAAGCACATTTTTTCCCATCTGAAAATGACACCTTCACTTCATTCACCTTCACTTCATTCACAGTATTCACTTAATACTGTGATTAAGAATTAAGGGAATGTGTTGGTATTACAAGCTCTGTTAGTACTCAAAAGCAAAAGAATAGTCTACTTACGTATAAGAACGATATGACAAATTATTGAAAAAACTACATAAAAAACAGAGTAAAATAAAATCGGGATACGCGTAAACAGTACAACAAACTACAAACGAAAAGTTAGGTCAGCCTACAGAAAATGAAAAATCAGGTGTGAAACACTCACACAACTTTCTCTTGCCAATATAAATAATTAACAATAAACCTAATATTAGTAATAAAACATTAGAAATAAACAAAAAACTAACCTCAATAAACATAACCTTATTTTAATCATGAGTGAAAGACGCAAAATGAAAATCGAACTCAGTTGAGCTTTTAAATACGTAAAATCACTCTTCCACGCTAAACTAGGCTCTGTAGAGAAAAATGTTTTAACTAAAAGTTGTTGATCTTTTAATTTCCTATAAAATTAATTTATACACTTTTGTCGTAAAATGCATTCTAAGGCCGAAATCTTAAAAAAATCGATTTTACACACGTTATCGTGAGAAAAAAACAGAAAATCTCTAAATACTGCTAAACTAAGCATTATACAAAAAAAATGTTTGAAATAAAAATTGTAGAACTTTTAATTTTCTACAATTTTTATTATATAAATGTTTGCGCTAAAATGCATATTAAGGCCGTAATTTACAAAAAACCACGTTTGTACGAGAAAACACCCTCACCAAGAATTTTAGCAAACATGGCGCCTACCCTATGTTTTAGAGAATAAAAAATTGAGTAAATGAGGCGATTTTATAAAAAATCGTAGGACCAGTTTTTGAGAAAATCACAAAAAAGTGAAAAATTATACGAATAAACTACTACTACCGGTTGACCGATTTTGATGAAAATGTTCGTGTCGGGTCCGGTAGTGGTATGCAACTTAAGTTTAAAGTTTCAAGTTCGTACGATGTTCCGTTCTTGAGACACATTTTGTGTACACACACACACAGACCAATCGCTAAAAACATGTTTTTAGGGTTCAGGGGGTCTGAAAACGTATAGATCCGGTGAAAACTCGATTTCTAAAAATCGACATGAAAACAATACTTTTCTTCCTATATATTCATATAGGCAAGAGAAAGTAAAAATAAATTAGGTACCGAAAATTTTAGAAATTTTAACGAGTAAAATATTGCTTAATGTGAATGAATACAGCTACGGTATTTTTTACCCATTTTGTACGAAAATAATACACCAAAGAAGGAAAGACTGCATTACTAATTTAGCCTAACTAATATTTTTTTTTGCTTTCGTCTGGTTTCCTCTGACTTAAAAATTAACTGAATTTTCAATATTTCCTGATGCGTATTGTAGCTTTGAACTACGCTTGCTATGTCCTTATTTGGTCGTAAGGTTTTGTGACAATAATGTTTTGTAAGAAGTGTAATTGTTTGTGTTTCTGCCTGGTTTCTTCAAACTTAAAAATTAACTGCATTTTCAGTTTTTTCTAAAGCTTTTTGTAGTTTTGTACTACGGTTACTGTGTCCTTATTGTCGTGATTTTAACGCATGCTTCATTATAAATCGTGTACAATGTGTAAATTGGAAATTTTGTAATTATTTTATTAATAATGTATAAAAAAATGTATTGATACAATATATATGACCAGAAAACTCTCGAAAATTTTCGAATAGGGAGGTAATTTAATTCATATTAAGGAGGATCTTTGAAGGGGATAGCATACAATTATATTCGATTTAGGGAGGATTTCGAATGAGGAGGTTTGACTCTGTATTTGTAACAATTAGGATATTTTAAATAATTAACTTTAACAAATAAAAAATATACTTTCTTTAATTATTCTGGTTTTACATTGATTTAAAATAAGTGCCTATTTAAAATACATTTCAAAATAATAGGCAACAAATAATAAATTATTTTGATGACTGGATTGGATTCCGTCCGAGAACGAATTGTTTTCATACGATGGTCTTGTGTGGAGAAGAACTAGGGTGAGATGTGAATATCTAACTACAATCAGTACAACACGTAGAAGTGGCAAATGCTACAGTACACGTGCCGGTACGACATGGCAACATCGTTTACACTGTTGCAGGCTGTAAGTCATAATAGCGGGAACGATGCCGGACGCGAAATTTGTACGGACGCGAAATTGTCGGTAATTCGAAAGGAGTCTGAATTGATAGCACAGTGAATAAAATTTAAAAATGCTCAATTTTCAATATCAGGACAAACCAATACCAAAACTCATGGTGTAAGTGTAACAAATACCCTATATACTCTCATCAAAGTTGAATATACTCTTCAAATAAGCGATGTGCGAAATGCACGCTTTTTGAAAGGACGCGGAATTGTTAGCGGGATGTATATATATATATATATACACCCGATGGAAATAGGGCAATTAATGAATAATCTATACGATAGGAATTTGTGAAGGCGTGTCACTACCGCCTCCTCTAATTAGTTACAGTGTTGTCAAGTAACAATATTTCTCCTGACCTTTGTTGCAAATGCAAAGAGCAATAACCATCTTTACCACAGCGCCCTCAGTTACTATATATAAGAGCACTGCTTGAGCCGTCTGTACATTCTTGCGCGGGAGAGAACGGTTTTGAGCACCCGGGAACTGAGCTCTGGTCTCTTGGAGTGACCATTCAATCTTGGCCGGAAGATCCCCAGTCAGTCCACAGAGAGAACATGTGCAACACCCTTTGGATGGCACGACCAAGTGAAGCCAAGTGGCAAAACGTTGGTTTCCTAAGTTAGGAGTCTATCAGTAACTGTGATTCTGCGTAGGTCTTATAGAAGAGCATAAGTCTTTAGTTAGAAAGTCCACTAACTACGGATGAGAACGGAGATACTGAGAAAGGCGGGCTGCGATGGTTTTTGGAATTCGCGTAGCGACGGCGAGACGGCTACCCATCAACCGTAGTTCGAGTAAAATTCTAGTTGACATGGGGAGAGGAATGTTCAAGCACCCCTTCCGGATGAGGCGAGTTTCTCGAGCGGTGTCTATGCTGCGGCTTCAGGTGAACCTATTCATTGTACGCCCCAGTCCACAAGGGACGTATCCCCCAAAGAAGGCCGGTTTGCTACCCTTTGACCCAATTTGTGACCCAACCAGGGTGAATGGTTGCGGCTGCCCAAAATATGCACGTGTGGTAGAGTGACATATAACGCCCTCTTCTGAGGCAGTGGCGCGATGAACTCGAACGGCACCCATCATGGCGGCTCGCAGAACTTGGCCAAAATTGGGAGATCTGAGCACCTGGCGTAGAGGTGTGCCCAGCGCGTCAAACTAGCCGTTTTGGCATCAACAACAGCATTCTCGAGAGGGACTAGTCATGATATGGCCTGGTAAACCAGGTTGCTCCTAGTAAAATGCGGGTACGTCCTTGACCACAGGACGTACCCTTTAAATTGAGTGGTGTCACTACCCTTCAACTGTTTCTCGAATTTCTCGGGAAGCACTGTAGAATGAAGCCACTCATAATATTCAAGTGTGGCATACGACAACCTCCTTGAAGGCAGTCACGGGGTCCATGTTGGACGAGCCGTCGGCCAACATGGGGAGGTATTCCTCCTGACGGCTGTCAGTGGAACGTCGCCAACTGCACTGGCCTACACTGGTACATTACGCAGTTACGCCCCAGACCACAAAGGACGCATCTCAAAAAACGGGTAACACTGCTACCCTTCGTCTTGGGACAAGGGCGCAGCTGCTTGTGATGTACTAGTGCGGTAGAGTAAGATCCAGTGCCTCTTCGGGGGCATTGTAATGATCTCGACGGTGACTCATCCAACGTGGCTTTTGCCGACACTAGTATTGAGGGGAGTGGGACGCCCTGCGAATCAGATTGCACCCGCACGTTTGATATAGACTCTCACGGGTAGTTGTTTCCTAGGTGTTCTCGTTAATCTTCTCTGTCAATAAATCTTTTGTGGATTGCGTGGTGATTGATGTTTCAGTGTTTGGGATCTGTATGTGCATTGAACCGATCAACATTGCGCTCTTTAACTCCGACCAATATCGACGGACTGGATCAGCGAGAGAAAGGAGTAAGATGTTTTTGGGCTTTACGCAGCAGTAAGCATCTCAGCAGCCATGCTGCAGATCTCACAGTAGCCGCCACCACAGCAGCCGCAGCCACGTGCTGCCTTCGTCACTCTCTTCCGAGACCAACCCAAATGCCCTTCTTAGGACCCACTCACTGAGGTCTTAACTGACCCTTTTCAGGGCCATTAACCCACTCTGCCCACGCTGGCAGAAACTTACAAAAACGACGCTTCTCAGAGACACCAAAAATCAAAGGTTAATTCACGTTAATTAATGTCGACATCAAGTGACAGGCGAAAATATGAATTTCATCTAACATTTTTAAAACACCAAATCGTCCCATTTGGTAACACCCTCCCCTGCATCGGGTAATTTTTCGTTCACCCAATACAACTTTACCGTCTTTAGAATCCCGAGAGAACCCTGGAAACGTTATCTCCTTCAAACCGATCAGCATTTGGGATCATTGTCGAATTTTAAGTTACTTTTATCTCATCGCCCGCGTCGAGAAACTAATGTCCTTTTAAATCAGCTACGTAGATGCCTCTGTAATTCAACTTGTACGTCTGTTATAGTTGGGGCAGGTAACGCCTTCTCCTGCGTTTCATTATTGAATCTTTCGAGGTCTTTTCTCAAGATGAGAGTTCTTGTAGCTCCTTGAGGAACTGTTCTAGTCTCCGTGGATGCTCCAGCCGTTCCCGACACCTGCAACCTATAACAAAAAATATTACTTACCCGTGTCACAAAAGCGTCTGCTAGCCTCAAGTCATGGTTGACGTGGGGACCTCGACGAACCTTTCATAGCAGATCTGCAGGCGATATGCTCTTTTGAACTTGCAGATGGCTTCGTTGCAGTGAGACCTAAGCTAGCTGTACTTCTACCAGTTCATTTTCATTCCGAGGCATATTGTAATTTAACACGGACGTCACGCGCCCCTTTGTCTGCATTATAGTATATTAAAGTGGTATTGCTCTCTTATTTGCTCGTAGTCCTCGCGGTTCAACGCCATGGAGAACGTGCAAACCAGGATGACCATGAGAGCAATTGAAGTGGTTTGTAATATCATTTAGTTACGGCTAAGCTACAACTTGCTTAAAACTAGTTTAAAAATGGGGTTTTATCAACAACATTTTCGAAAATTTTTCCTAAATAGATGGTATACGAATCGGAGTTTAAAGATCAGGCAAATCAGAATTTTTCATTTTGTGTAAGTTACACGTGCGACACACACAGTCGTAAACGTTGACATGATCGGACCTGTATAATAAGCGGATTTTTACGTTTCTCTCCCTAAGGCTAGTTAAGACGATACGGTCTTGGTTCGGTTTTTTGACGTATCAGTTTTCTGCCGAATCGCTTGTTGTGCTGACACAACACGGTACGGTTTTCGTTCATGGTTCTCATCAGTCGTTTCGCTCCTGGTTGTTAGATCATGAAACATGGATATTAAAAATATACGCGTTTATTATTTATTATTGTTATTGCAAGTGGCAAAGAAAGTTGAGAAATAAAAATAAAAAATACTGGATACTTCGTATTTGGTATAGATTTGGAACTTTCCAAACATTAATGTTTTACTTACCATTAATGTGTAAACATTAATGTGTAGACTTTGAAACGACGTTTTCTTCAAATGTTTGTCTTTGTAGGATTTTAATGACTTGTCCCATATTGTAGGTCATTCTTACACTAAATCTATTAAAACTTATTTTGATATTACTAACATCTGTTATCATAAGTATAAGAATGAGTTTTATATAAAGTAAGTTATTAAGACCCGCCCATTTGTGTACTGGTTAGCGTAACTGGCTTGTACGTCGGGGTCCCGAG
This sequence comes from Catonia carolina, assembly GCA_035578175.1. NCBI lineage: Eukaryota > Metazoa > Arthropoda > Insecta > Hemiptera > Achilidae > Catonia > Catonia carolina. The sequence goes on from JAQMRL010000002.1 coordinate 139,130,156, forward strand.
TTCGATTCCCGGTCAGGTCTGGCATTTTTTCATCACACATTTTCATTATCATCATTGTCCACCTTCTGCATTAGCAAAACAGTTAGACGTAAAAACAGAGTTTATTCAAAACTTATTTCACTTTGAAAGAGAAAATACAACTGATCTGCACTGCCGTCTCTGTACAAAACCTTATCGCCAGAACAGCACCACTGCTATACAAGTGCTATCATTATATGACTCGGTTATTTTTCACTGAGTCGCTGATACGGTTTCCTGTTTGCAAAACCGAATGTTGATTTCAATAATTTCATCTGTTATGCAGTTAACAGCCAGACTGTGCGAATGGACGTATTCTTAAACAAACGTCACAGCTAAAGACTGCGGAAAAACCCATTCGTTAAAACTACCAAAACCTTATCGTCTGAACTTGGCCTAAGCCTTTACATTGGAAACACTGACTCAGCGGTTTAACGCGATAACAAATTTTATCATCCGATTAGAATGGACTTGTGCATGCATGTCGCAACCTGTTTACCGAGAAAAAAAGACGTCAATTCCAATAACAAATTTTATCATACCATTTAAAATGATTACGTCACGTGTGTTTATTTTTGTGGTCAGAGATCAGGTCAGGAGCTAAAGGTCAAAGTTTTAATTCTTGGATTAAAATTGTATTATTCCAGTGGTCAATATATTGACCATCTATCTTTCAGAATAATACCAGTCAACTTAGTAGACAGGTGGTCATCTGACGGAACAAATAGTAAAAGCGTGGGAGAACGACTTGTAAATTTTAGTTTATAGAAAACGAATTCATTTTACTGTACATTGTTTATTATTATTTATACATAATTATAAAGTTGTTAAGTAACTTATAAACAATTAATATAATTTTTGGATGATATAACTCGTTATTCTATTAAAAATATATACCTTATCTGTATTTATATGACACATTTTCCATAGACTATAGTTCACTATATTTAATAAAAAAATCACTTATTTTTGTTTGTTTCAATAACATGAACACATTTTTTCTCGACCCAAATGTACACTGTTGAAACGCTGAATTTTGCGTTGCCTTTTCGAGTATTCCAGCTCTTCTTGCTACGTGTGAGGCTATTGTGTTTCATGAGGTTCGTTATTCTCATTTTTAGTTTCGGGACTTTCATCTTCAGAATGAAGATTTTCTTCATGTCATCTTCTAAAGATTGCATACTGAGCATATCATTACGAACTTCCGGGAAAGAGATTGGATTAGATCACTCAATTTGCCAGGAGAAGGCGGAGAACTTTTCTCCTTGCTTCTTCTTCTTCTTCTTGAACCGAAAATCCACATTAGTGAAAACAAGGTCAAAGAGATTAACGGGATACTGTTTAGCGCAGTAGATGGTCAATCAATACAGGGAATTTTGCTCAAATTAATTAGGAAATTGCTCAAATTAAACTCAAAAAATTAGGAAAACTAATGGTCAATGTACAACATTCAACTTTAAGCACAAAGGCTAAGTTGGCTGCTTCGTCTGCCATGATTATACGTGACTGGTCGACCAGATGTTGGACAAGCTGAGTCGCATGCGATCGGTTCGATCGAGGTTGCATCGTGGTCGCACGGATGGGAGGGCAAACATATAAATTTACGGGTATGACTCGTATCGGACGTCGAGTCGAGGTCGAGTTGCAGTCGAGTTTCACCGGTGCGGGAGCGGCCTAAGAGAGGAGAAATTGTGACTAGAGGGAGTGGTGTCGTACATGAGCAAAATCCCACCCGCCTAAATTTATCGTGCTTATTATAATAAGTGTATTACAACATACGTATGACCTGATACTGAATATGATATTTTTATCCTATCTATATAAAACTAATACGATCTGATTCATTTGGTACTTATTTAGGTGACATAATTTTTAAGTGGTAGAATAAACACACACAAAGAAAATTAGAAAGATTATAGACACTACCAACATTTTTATATATTATGGAAAGAAAGCGTTTTCGCTGTGATTTCCATAAAGAAAAAATATTGAACTACAAAACATTATTGATTATACTAATTCGCATTGTTTGAATAGTGTTAACTACTGCAACTAAGGAATGGATCCTATGGAATTGTGTGAGTGTGTTGAAATAATGGCGTCAGTCTGACATCATTTTAAATGAATTTTAAAAAGCCATTTCGTTATATACTTGTTCAAGTGTTAAACCAAGTTTGGTTTTATATTTTTAATAAATAACGAAATTTATAATAAATACATATATCACTAAAGCTAGGGGAACTACTGGAATCCATTTTTACTATTACATATTTCCTTGTAAGCAGCTTGAGTTTGTTATAATATTAAGGTAGTAGAAAGGAGACGAAGGGAAAAATAAACGAAACAAACTTAAAATGGTTAATAAAAGATATGAAATTTAACACGATCGTAGACATGAAAACTACATTTGTGAGGGAACTCACAGTTACAGCGAAAGGGTGACGCCTTTTAAAGTATGAATGAACCAGAAAGTTCTTTTCCCGAAAGTTCTTTTCTAATACTGCCTGCATGCTGAGCATTCTACTTAGAAACCTATAATCAGACTCTTTAGCATATTATTTATAGTTAATGCATACGCTGAAGGGTTACAGATGAAAGTGAGCTAGGAAATGTAACACCTTACCAAAAGTTTACTCTAATCAAAAAAATTAAAAAAATAGTTCACAGATATTTTATACTGTCTCAGTACAATTGCTCAAAGAAAAGTCGGTAAAGTCGTTCATCCGCTCATCTGCACACTAATGAATTTATTTATTTATTTTAGAGTTGGAGGAACAGGATGTCAATTAAGGGAGACGTGATTATAATAATATATTGACTTTATTATCTCTCTTTTGTGGATAAGATGACTGTCGAAACAAAAAAGGTGTGCACGGCCTCAATGCCACGACACGAGCAACCTTAAAAATTACATAGAGCTAAAACACTATAGAATTGGACTCAAACAATTTTCATGCATCCATATGTAAACACCAGTAGCATGAAAAGCAATTACTGCCATAAGATATTTGAATACATTTTATAATACATTACTAAATATAGTAATTAGTTTGGCAACTTGTGACCTCATCACCTGCTAACACAATAATATAAACCATAGTCCGATAAAGCTACTATAAAAAATAACTATAATAATGAAAAGCAATATTTACCTTATAATCCTTTTCCTCCTCAACGATGTCGACACAATGTCCAGTAGTCAATACCCATAATTCTGCTACTAAAACTCCTGCGCAATCCGGCTTTTCAAAACTTCCTATTCTGACAATGTAATTGTATTTTCGGTGAGTATCTTCTGTTCCACCAAGGACAGCCATATTTGGGTTTGATCCTGACGTATTGTATGCATTCATATTATTTCTTTGGAACTTAGGAGCGGGTGAACATGAAAATAATTCCATTGTGAACATTAGACCGATTAAAGACAAATAAATTCTTAGTTCCATAATTAAAATAAACTGTAGAAAATATTTTAAAAGTAACAAAAAATTTTTTTTTAGGTTAAAATTTTCATTAAAACAGTACTTTTGTTCAACTGTAAACAATTTTTAACGGCTTGAAACAATGAAATAAAACAGGTAAAATTTCTGTAGATAATTTAAAAATAAAATTCATTTCCACAGATAATAATGATTATTTATCTAGCCAAACAAGTAAGTTGACTTAATATAATATTTCTTAAATATTTATTTATTTTAAACCAGCCAATATCTAAAAATAATACAATACTTTTAAATATTTCTTAAGATTTTTAAACCAGCCACTATTTCAAAAAAATAACAATATCTAGGAAGCATTATACTCCGTTACGACTGCAAGCTGGCGCAGTGAATAACTTTCTTAGCCAAACCGTATTAACAAAATTATGAAGTTTGCTCCACCATTTTTAACGACATAAAAGTTAATACTTTATTATTTTTAGCGCGGTAAAATCAAATTATCCTTTTTGTACAAGGTTTACACAAATTGAGTGAATTTTTATACAGTTTTTAAAAACTAACATTATTTTGTTTATATTGGTTAATTTGTTTATTTTCGTTAAAAAAAGAAAATGTTTATTTTGGTAAACTAAAATATAAAAATAATCGGTAATTATTACATAGAATCAGGGCCCGTCACCGATTGTAACGATTTTTTTTTGAAATCGATATGATTTTGGACGCTGAATCCGAGTATGAAACTATTTTTCCCCGCAAATCATTATGAAATTAGTTATAAGCCTTTTTTCATCATCTGTCAATATAACCTCACTTTTTTGTTAATTTTCAATTTTCCCGTTATACAGAGTGTTTTATTAAGAACAAACCCTATATTAAAAGCCACAATCTACGGCGTATTTTTTATTTTCTGTAAGTTAAAAATTATTAATCTAAATTATTATTTTACAAATGAATAGCAAATTGCAATGAATTTAACCTTTTATGTTTACAATAGATGTTCGAAGTGATTTTCTGCAACTTTAATACCGATACGAATTCGTTTAATGACATTTGCAGCAACTTTTGTTAAAGTCTGTTCACTAATGCTTGAAATCGCACTTGTAATGTTAGTTTTTAATTCATCAATCGTATGAGGGTTGTTTTTGTAAACTTCACCTTTTAAAGAACCCCATATGAAAAAGTCTGCTGATGTAAGATCTGGGGATCTCGGAGGCCACAAATCTTTCGATACTAAGCGGTGATTAAAGAATTCCCGTAGCATTGCTAGCGTTTCATTTGCAGTATGACATGTAGCGTTGTCCTGTTGAAACCAACGTTTTCGGTCGTCCAAATTCAACAATGAAATGAACTGTTGGATTATATCACTATAAACTACACTGTCTACAGTACTGTCAAAAAATAACGGCCCTATTATACGGCGGCGGGAAATTGCACACCAAACACCAATATTACGTGAGTGCAATGCTTTTTTATGGAAAGCATGCCTCATCACTAAAATAAAAATGATCCAACAATTGAATACCATTTTCTTCAACCAAAGATCGAAACCACCGACAATATTGTAATCGTTTCTGATAGTCTGTAGCTTTCAGTTCATGAGTTACGCCAACGCGATAAGGATGCAAATGTAACTTTTTCGTAGCTCTGAAAACAGTAGTTAATGTTAGCCCAGCTTGCGATGTAAACTACGTACAAGATTCACAGCGCTAGTTTGTCATCTGTGAATAATTATTGAAAATAAATTGCCCAAACTGCTCGCTTCATTTTTCCAATAAATCTAACTTCTTTTTAATTTCCATGGCGTAGTAAACCTGTAGTTGGTCAATGACAAGGTCTTTTAACCTCTTCCACCGATTACCTCTCCATCAGATAACTTTTACTCTTTTAATCTCACGCTTTAAGTTTTTGTAGCTTGGATCCCAATCTCTTTTGAATGTGGCCGACATATTGAAACTTTAAAATAACAGCTACATTATCTCCATATGGATTAGAGACTGCACTACTGAAGGATATGATTAATTGTAACCGTCACCAAGGTTATTCACATATCGCACATTTTATTTGTCCAACGATCGGTCAAAAAGTCTTCTTACACCTGTCACCTCCATCCCACCCATACTTCCGAGTTGGCAGTACAATCTGCAATATACTATAGTTATTTTTATCAAGGCAATGACAATATTTTGAAGTTACTTGGACGTCAATAACTGTCACGTGTTAATGCAGGTAGGAGTTACAACTCCGGTTAGAAATTGGGTTTCCTCTTTTCTGCCACATGCCGTCAAACGGGGCAGAAATATATAAATGTTTTCAACACAAATTAGAACAGCTGTTTTCAAGTACTGCTTCTTCTACAGCTCTTGCCATCGTTTTTATACCAAGCATTACTTATATTTTATACTTTATATCAGCATTACTTTTTACAGGACCAGTAAAATATTTGTGTATTTTGCGATTTTTAAGCTTGGTAGGGGCGAATTTATAATGCAGCTTAACATTTTCGCAGCAATGAGGCCTTTCCCAATCGGCCGTAGGCCATTTGCAAATCGTCTTACATATGTAGTACCTTAAAGGTAGTTACGTTTGTACGGATTTGAATACTAGACAGTGGTTACTGGTATACTATGATAGTTGGGGTTCAAATAACTGTACTCTTTCTAGTCTCTCAGGAATTTATCAGTCTGAGCCTGTACAACACTACACCTCATTTATGCATCATCCTTATCTCATTGGGTTATGGGGTTGCTTACTCTTAAATTGAACAGATTGAAACATACACACATTAGGGATTCAAATATTTCCAATTCTTTCCAACAAATGCAACCGTTTACTTTCCTTTTTTCGTATTCGAGGTGACAAAAAAACTCATGTTCAACCGTCCGCCCACACAATGGGAAAGAAGTGTTAGACTCTCGAGGCGTCGTTGTCCAGTCGCAAGGAGACCACAATCATATACCAACCAAACACCTGGCTTGATCCTTAACTGAAAAAACCTCCTTCACCATCAGAACTATTATAATAAGACTACAAAGCAGCCACCGCTCACTTAGTTTAAAATATGTTTGCTACTGGGTTTTAATGATGGAGTACGACGACAACAATTTTATCATTCCGTAAGCCAAAATTTTAATAACATAGCTTTTACAGTTCCTGCATTAAAATGTTATGCTTATAGCTTAGTAACCACAGATTAAACATTTAATTTATTTATGAAAAACATTTGTGGAGAAACCAACATATGCCTAACGGCTAGCTCTGTCTGATTCCAAGAGACTGGATATCATCAAATATTCAGCTTTATAGTTGTTTAATAATATTATAACGTAAATAAAATGTTCATTTAATATTATAGATGATCAGCACTAAGTTTATTATAATTTCTTTTGATAAAATATACCTTCAATATTAATAAAGATACTAATTTTAAACGAATTTGAATATTAGACAGTACTTGGTCTGTTTACTTTGATGGTTGGGGTTCAATTAATCAAACTTTCTCAGTAATGGTCGGCCTGAGTTTGTACAAGAGTATACCTCGATGGGTCATACGGTTTCTTATTGTTCTTAAGCTGAAGAGATTGCGACGAACATACAATGATATTTAAAAAACATTTTATGAAAATGAATAAAACTTATTTTTGAAATATTTTTCAATTTACAACATTACAGACGATCTAAAATATATGGAGTGTATATGCTACATCCAATTCAGTAAATGATTGATTACAATCAGGCAAATGAGGTTAATTACAATCTCAACTTTCAACCTCCAACGAGTAAATAAATGAATAGACCTTAAACGATTAAACACTCTGCAACTCTTTAAGCGGAAGGGACAAATGCAGTCGTTTTTTTTTTATGTCTGACTCTTCTGCAATTACTGCTAACGCAGACGGTGAAGAGGTAAGTGATGAAGATGAGAGATAAAGGAAAGGCCAGACCTGACCGGCAATCGAACCCAGGAATCCGGCGTAGAAGCCAGTGGCCAAACCACGACGCTTAGTCAACGGCCTATCGGCCTAACGGTGTTTTGGTGTAATGACGTCAAGATCTTTTTATTATATCTCATTACGCTTAACCTATTATTAGATATTTGCCGATCGTGGCAAATATCGCCGCAACAAGCGCAAGTGTTCAAGAAAATACGTCAACCTCAATTCGTCGTCGTTCACAGCAATTAGGCCTTTCCTACGGTATAACGCAGCACATTTTGACTAAAGATCTGAATTTTCATGCGCACAAGATCCAATTGACTCAAGAATTAAAACTGGGAGATCATCGACAGAGGCGTGAATTTGTTAACTGGGTGCTGGAGAATAATCAGAACGATGACAATTTTGTGAACAAAATCATCTTTTCTGATGAAGCTCATTTTCTTCTCAATGGCTATGTTAATAAGCAAAGCTGCCCCATTTTGGGACTTGAAAATCCTCATGGTATTCACATGAAACAAATGCATCCAAAAAAGGTAACTATTTGGTGTGGCTTTTGGGTTAGCGGCGTGATTGGCCCTTAGTTTTTTGAAAATGCTCGTGGCGATGCAGTTACAGTCAATAGAGAACGTTATTGGGAGATAATTATTTTTGGCAGCAGTTGGAAAAACTGGGTGGTAATACCAATTTGAAAGATATGTGGTTTCAACAAGACGCGGCCACTTGACATACAGTTTGAGAAACCGTGAAGTTGTTGCACACAAAGTTTCCCGGCCGTTTATTCTCTCGTTTCGGTGATCAACATTGGCCAGCAAGATCATGTGACCTAACACCACTTGGTTATTTCCTTTAGGGATACTTGAAGCAGAAGGTTTACGCAAACAAGCCTAACTCGATTCCGGAGCTGAAGGATGAGATTCGCAGAAATATCCATCAAATTCCACAACAATTGAACGAGAAAGTGATGGAAAATTTCACAAAAAAGGCTGAAGTCTGTACGGCTGCACGTGGTGGTCATTTGACGGATATCACTTTTCATGTTTAATGTCAATTTCTAACAAATGTGTCTGAATAAAAATAATAATTTTTAATTGTAACCTCTAACTGAATCACCCGTTATTATTGCTTTGAGTAACCCGATAAACAGATCTCACTTTTTTGTCAACTACTTATCAATAAATTAACAATGCTGACATGATTTAACGTTTAATTTCAATTTAATTTTAAAGAAAGTAAAAATATACAATGAAAAGAATCCAATTACACAAAAAGTTATTCCCAGTATTTAATTAAAATCTGATTTCAAACTTCAATCACTAAGTAAAGTATAAACATGGTTTGCATACAACTATTGCTTTGGTTTAAAGTTGATTCAGCTCCATTATTACGTTTTTTACCTCCTCCTCCACCACCACCACCACCACAATCCACCACCACCACCCCTTCTTCCTCCTTCTCCTTCTCCTCCTCCACCGCGCTTAGTAGTAGGCCTAGTGGTTTGGGGTATTGATCCGTTAGATTTTTCTATGATCCAATCGTAATTATAACCGACATTAGAAAAATAATAATTAACTAACTCTTGGCCACATCGAGCATCTCTATCTAAATTACATCCATTACCACATCTACCAGTGGTTGGGTCGCTAAAAAGCTGAATACCCGTAAGTATTCCATCACAAATTACACAACCTCCATTGCAACGGCATGGTCCTATGTTTTTCTCCACTTTATAGCAAATTGTATCGGAAATCTTCTCCTTACTGCAACAACAAAGAAAAAATAACATTTTTAGCGATTGATACCGACACGCTGATGTAAGAATCGTATACAAATGTGCCAATTGTATTTCGTTAGAACAAAAACATGGTTTTAGAAAAATTTTGATTTTCGGAGACGAAGGTTCCTGGTTCAAATCCTAGTAAAGGTAGTTACTTTTATACGGATTTGAATGCTAGACAGTGGTTACCGGAGTACTTTGATGGTTGGGGTTCAATTAACCATACTCTCTCAGGAATGGTCGACCTGAGTCTGTACAAGACTACACCTCATTGACACATCATACACATTATCCTCATCTCATTGGGTCATGGGGTTGCTTATTGTTCTGAATTAAACAGATTGCAACGTACACATATTAGGAATTAAAAAAAAAAAATTTGATAGTCAGGTTAGCCAACCATTTGTTTATAATCTGACTGTTAGTAATATGTAAACGTTTCTAATTAAATTCATACCTTTTATAAATTATTATTAAACTGAAATATTTTAATTAAAATCATATTTCTAAACTAATAAATGTAATAATTTAATAGGGTCTTTTCTGTTATCCCCCCTAATATAATTTCTCACATTTTTTGGTTATTTTGATATGTAGGTATTCTTACAGTATTTTTAACGATAAAAACGGGAAAAATATTTAAAAAAATCATTGATCAATATTTTTTAAGTTAAAGTTAAAGTCTTTTCCTTTTTCAAGTTAACCTTAAACTATTTACTTAAATCTTTAAATTATTTAATAATATTCAATTTATTGGTGTCATGTATACGAGGTAGGGTCAAAAAGTTCCCGGAATTGTCACATGCAGTCAAGCATTTGTTTACTGAAAGGGAAATTTTTGTTTGGAAGGTTAGTATCACTACTAGAGAAGGTTCTGTGCCATTCAGCAGGCAGTTAGAGTAGGTTTCCTGCATGCGGAGTATATTTTAGACGTAGTTTTTTTCTTTCGTCGGATTGTGAAATGCAATCATAAGAGCAACGTGCCGATATCAAATTCTATGTGTTGCTGAAGAAATCACCCTCAGAAACTCTTGAGATGCTGAAGAAAGCATACAGAAATGATACAATGAAGAAAACGGCAGTTTATGAGCGGCACTAGCATTTTTGTGACAGTCGCACAACAATTAAAGATGACGTTCGGGCTGAGTAGCCTTCCACGTCTACCACAGATGAGAATTTTGAGCGTGTTCGACTACTTGTCCGTGCAAACAGGCAACAAGAGTGAAAACAATCAACAAAGAATTGTTAACAGGGATCTTAAAACGGTTACGAGATGCAATTCGACAAAAACGGCCAGGCAAATGGGCAGGGAATGATTTGTTTTTGTTACATGACAATGTCCTGTCACATCGATCCCTAATGGTGAACAAATACCTTGCAAAGAAAAATGTCACCACTCTGGAACACCCTCCAATATTCTTTTGATCTTGCACCACCGGATTTTTAAATGTTTCCACAACTGAAAATGATATTGAAGGGACATCGTTTTGCTGATTCATCAGAGGTGATGAAAAACGCAACAAAACAGCTGATAGAACTTTCAAAAACTGGCTTTCAGGAGTGTTTCCCACGATTGTATGAACGGTGGAATAAGGGTGTAGATGCAGGACGAGAGTATTTTGAAGGTAAATACGATTATAATGTTATGCAAATTTCTATTAACCAATTCCAGGAACTTTTTGACCCTACCTCGTATGTATACTCAATGAGTTTATGTTTCATTATTACATACAGTAACAATATTGAGAAAAGCCATGTAGTTACCCTACCTATATTTAACCTTTACTTAAAAAATATTGTTGTAGGATTTTGTTAATTATTTTTCCCGTTTTTATCGTTAAAAATACTGTAAGATTGCATACGAAATATTAAAATAATGTGAAAAATTATGCTGAGGGGGAATAACAGAAAATACACACTTTATAATCTTAGCAAACAGTTAATAATCAACTGTTTATTTAATGAACAAGAGAACGAATGTTTTAAAATTATTGCATGAATCAAAAGTGTCTAAAAGTTACGAAAAACGTTGATTAAAATTCTAAAATAGAGAAAATGTAAGAAACATCTACCATAAAAAACATCAGATACATTCAAAAGACATATTTCTTACACAAAATTATATTTTTTCCCTAAAATTAAAAAAACAAAACCAATTTTCATATAAGCGGAATGTTTTAATATAAGTTTCAATCGGCGTCCTGTGTTGACCTGAGATAATTTATTTGTCGTGAATTTAATTTTTTTTTTGAGTCTCATTGAACGTTTCGAAAATTTTAAAATACTTTGTTTAATAATTAAAACCCTTTGCCCAACCAAGTTGTTACATTTTGGCTTGTCCAACTTTTGGGGGTTTTTCAAAAAAAAATCTATAGGCCTAATGTAGCTAAATTCTACACATTAGCAAATTATTGATTCGTTATTATCTTTTATTAGTACCTTATTCGGGAACTATTTTGTATATACATCATCTCCGTGTGGTAAATGGTATTTCCAGTTGCATAATTGGCATGAATAGAATATTGATTAACATGGACATTGAATCATATTTGTAAACATTTGATTCATGTGGAATTCATACATCGTCGGTCAGGCAACTGCATGAACCCAAAACCGAATCACTATTTTAACAGCTGCCTGGCAGGTTTGTCAAATTTTTCGCAATCGTCTTCCAGAAATGCTGCAAACATCAGCAGGCAAAGGTTCGAATAATTGTACGAATTATTTAGGCCTATAAAGAATTTGATAAATCTGAGTAATTAAAAAGAAACCATTTTTATTTTAGTTCCAGATCACAAAAAAAGTTTTCTTAAGAACTTCTATATTTTATTAATAAAGCTTGTGATATTATATCTGATATCTAAACATGAAAGACAAGCTACATGCAATTTCTTGACATATTTATATAAACTTTTCATGCTATTTTTATTAAAAGATTGGAAATAAAACTATTAAATTTATTTAATAAAACAACTATGAAATAATTTCGATGGTTTTGGTAACTTTTTTAAATAGACTACACTGAATACTTGATTAATGAAATTGAACTAAAAACCCCCACAGGCTTATTTTATTAGGTAGGCTTCCCTTGTAAGTTTATCAAAATAAGCTAGGTCAGGCGAGTAAGGTGCGTGGGGCAGCAGAACCATGCTATTTTTAGACAAAAAATATTTCATCGAGATGGCTATGTGTGGAGGTGCAATGTCGTGGCGAAAGAACCAGTCTCCTGTCTCCCATAAATTGGATCTTTTTTGATGAACAGTTATGCAATCTTCTTAAAACTTCCAAATTGTCAGTCGACGGTCTGAGAGCACACACTCTTGAATTTTTTAAACATTTTCGTCCATTCGGGCGTTGATGGACGTCAAGAACGAGGTTTGTCATCAATTGACATTTCACCATTTTTAAACTAAGAAAACCATTGGTATATTTAGATTTTTCCATAGCATCATCTTTTTAAGCTGTTTTCAACATTAAAACAGTTTCTACTAAATAATATGTTCCACTAAATAATATACGTACTCCCAGCAACCGCAAGTATCTTCGTCCCGGCCAAATTCCAAATCCATGTAATACACTTTAGGTTTGTATGACAAATCGTTTCCGACATGTACTTTATCATACTCGACATACGTGCACTTCTCCTTCGTTCCTTCTGGCCAACCGCTATGTGCTATTGGTACGTAACTGACCCCTTTATCAAATTTTTTCTCCAGCTGCGAAATACAAAAAACAATTTTAAAACATATTATCATTCTATTATTAATCAGTCCACCGTAGAGTGAACATGTAGTTTCAGCAAATAGCTACTAATTGAAAATAAGAGGTGTGACTATTAAATAACAAGACTGACGTTGTAAAAAATATAATTTTAATTTTATACATAATCACTTATTGTCACCTTCAACATACACTCTTTTCTATCCCTACAATGCTCCATGTAAATTTTCCATTGTTGGAAACAGTTCTGGAAGTCATTTTCTGTTAGCTCATTCAGGACATGGGCCGCTTTCTCTTTTACAGCTTCCACAGACTCAAATCTTGTCCTTTTTAATGCAGATTTCACCATAGGGAACAGGTAGAAGATAATAACCTGTGATGAAATGTGGTTTTCTACTTATGATCCGGAATCGAAGCGCCAATCCATGCACTGGAAGAGCCAAACTTCACCGAGAGCCAAAAAAGCTCGAATGAGCAAGTCAAAATTTACAGCAATGATGATTGTTTTTTTTATCCATAGGATTGTGTATCTTCACTGGGTTCCTAAAGGTCAAACAATTAATCAATATTACTAACCTGAGGTACTTTCTAAACTACGTCAAAGAGTCAGGAAAAAACGCCCCGAAATGTGGAAGGACAAATCATGGGTTCTCCACCAAGACAATGCTCCAGCTCATTCCACGTTATCTGTCAAAAGGTTCCTAGCCAAGTACAGCATCTAAGTGTTAGAAATACCAACTTATTTACCATATCTTGCACCATGTGACTTCTACCTGTTCCCTAAGGTAAAATCTGCATTAAAAGGGACAATTTTGAGTCTGGGAAGCTGTAAAAGAGAAAGCGGCACGTGTCCTGAAGGAGCTGACAGAAGATGACTTCGAGCATTGTTTCCAACAATGGAAAATTTGCATGGTTTGTTGTAGGGATAGAGGAGGAGTGTATATTGAACGTGACAATAAGTGATTATGTATAAAATTAAAATAATTTCATTACAACAGTATCATATTATTTAATAGCCACACCTTGTAGTGTTAGTGAACATATTATTATTTTCATTAAAAGCTGGTTTCAGCATTTTAATTCATTGGTACTATTAATATTATGCGAGTACAATGTTTTTTATATTTAAATTATTATTTAAACAACCGTTTTATCTGTTGAAGTTTCTTTTACTTTTTCTTTCGCTTTTTCGGGCACGTGCATATCCCTCATCAGGCCATCAACATTCATTGTCTCGGAATTTGAGGAAGAGGTTGATGAAGAACAATCATTAAAAAAAGAAACTTCACCAGAAAAATTAATAAGCCCTAGCAGCCTTAAAACTCCAACTGAACAATTCAATTCAATTCTTGGAAGGAGGCTGAAGGAAAATGGAAAGCAGTAGTTTAACAGTAATGTTATCCTCAGGCAACAACTTGAAAAGATACAAGTTAGATTAGTTTCACTAGAAACTAGTGGGCAGATTGGTGCTGTTGAGACCCTCAAAACTAGGGAATCTGTCAACAGTGCAACATCTGCGTATCAAATGATGAAATCCAACGTAAGAGTAAAAATTACCCCAATTCCACCTACAATAGAAGATAAAGGTAAATCGTATAATTTATTATACGAAATACTAGTGGAACAGATTTGCAATGGCAGCTTTTCTATTAAACTTTTCACGAAATAGTTTTAAAATTAATTTAAGGGATGCAGAACAATACAGGATTGTTCACCAGAGTGCTAAATGAGGATCGTCTCACTTGGCATTCTTATGAAAACAAGCAGACAAAACCAATAAGAGGAATTGACTACAAAAATAAAACGGAATTTTTTGTACTTATTTCTGTTTTATTTTTGACTTAACTTACATCAATTTGAAAGCTATTTTATTAGCTTTTCCATGTCAAAGTACAAAGAAACCACAAAATTTTCCGCTTAATTTACCTTTCCAGAGGTTCAATATGACTATTTCAATCCTGTTAGTTTCTTTCACGGAGGTTGGGATGGTTGTCAGTGGTGAGTGAAGACCATAAAAAATATATTATTATTAATTTAAGAATCCAAATAAGGACGCGCCAATCCGTCGAAAACAACACTTAACAAAACCAAGAGAACTGAATTTTTTCCGATACAACAGACTAAGAGAAAAGAGACAATTAGATCTGAATTGAATCGAAATAAAATATTTTAAACGTTACGATTTGCTTAATGGATTCGTTGTTTTCGTAAAATATCGCGGAAGGCCTGTAATTTTTTTATTTTTTGTTTCACGTCAGACTGTTTTGTAATTACTGCTGATACCGATGGTGAGAAGGATGATAGAAAACGATAAATGATGAAAAATTACAGATATGACCGGGAATCGAACCCGGGACCCCGGCGTAGAACCCAGTTGTGCTAACCACTACGCCAACGGGCCGGCCATAAGGTAGGGGAAGGTTTTCTGAGAAAAATAAACTGAAATTTAAGACCAATAGAAAATAATTATATCATTTTATTGTGCTTAATTTTCAAGGTAGAATTGCAAACAATGATAATGCATTTAGAAACTACATAAGCCCTAATAATAAATTAGGCCAGAATTTGACTAAATTAACAAGATTCATGGTTCATTCCAATGAAATAAAAACTATACAGTTTTATACCACCATAAACGTCACAGGGAAACAGGTAGGAATTATAAAATATAAAAAACCTATTATGCCTAACAGGAAAATGACACTTACTTTACAAACAAAAATACAGATTCATATTTTTTCAGACTCAAATTTTAAATAAACAATGGGCCAAACAAATTTTTTAAAACGAGAACAGGATTAGTAAGGTGGCAAACGTTACAACTATTAAAACTTAAAAATTTCAATCGGCTAGAAGATAGTATTTCCACTTAATTGCACGTCGCTACAGCCACTCGCTGCTTTTAACACTATATGATTAGCCCGATTCTTCTTCTCAGAACATCCTTCCTTCTCTTATACCCTTTAGAAACCTAAATACCGTACTCAGTGGCCCTTCTCAAAACCCAGTGGCACTGTTAAATTAATTATCTTGTTAATATGGTTACACAGTGACTGTTAAGGCAAGCACGTCCGTGAAATATGGTGTAATTCATAATATCACATTTAAGTGCGTTACTAAGAGGACCAAGGTAGATTTATAATTGTCTGTACTTGAGACAAGGGAATTGATTAGCAATTGACTCGTGGAGATGAATACGGTGAAGGTAGTAAATACAGGAACAGGTTACAAGGGAGGTTCACTAGACTCAAGCAAAATACATATAAAAAAGGCACTTACATTTAAGCTCAAAATCGTTGGCGTTAATAAGAAAATAATCACGCAGTAAACGTCAGAAGCTGCCTTGTAGCAGGAGCGCACGTGACAACGAATAATGATTGAGCACAGTAAATAGAAATCCACTGGGTTGATCTAGAGGTACAGTCGTCACCAAAATCAGCTGTTTAAGAGCTTATTTTTGGAGACGAAGGTTTCTGGTTCAAATCCTAGTAAAGGTAGTTTACTTTTATACGGATTTGAATGCTAGATAGTGGTTACCGGTGTACTTTGATGGTAGGGGTTCAATTAACCATACTCTCTTAGGAATGGTCAACCTGAGTCTGTACAAGACTACATTTCATTTACACATCATACATATCATCCTCGTCTTGGGTTGGTCTAGAGGTACAGTCGTTGTCAAAATCAGCTGTTTAAGAGCTGATTTTTGGAGACGAAGATTTCCAGTTCAAATCCTAGTAAAGATAGTTACTTTTACACGGATTTTAATGCTGGACAGTGGTTACCGGTGTACTTTAATAGTTGGGGTTCAATTAACCATACTATCTTAGGAATGGTCGACCTGAGTCAGTACAAGATTACACCTCATTTACACGTCATCCTCAACTCTTTGGGTTATGGGTTTGCTTATTGTTTTGAATCGAACAGATTCCAACGTACACACATTAGGGATTATAAATAAAAATACAAGGGTCATTCGTAAAATAAGGTTCCCATGATTTTTAAAAATAGACAGCTATATTTTTTATTTTAGTATTATACATAAATTTAAAGCTTAAAACTTACGCTATTTTTCTACATAATCGCCGTTTCTGTCCAAAAACTTTTGCAGACGATGGTCCAACTTTTCTATCCCCATGTTGTAGAATTCTGCCGCCAATCCTTTGAGGAATCGAATAACCTCTTCCTTGACTTCATCATCGGTACTGAAGCGTAGGCCACCCAAGTATTCCTTTAATTTTGGGAATAAGTTATAATTACTTGGGGCTAGGTCTGGGCTATAGGGGGGGGGGGCATAACAGTCCAGCCAAAATCTGTCAGCAGTTCTTGAGTTTGATGTGAGACATGAGTTCGAGCGTTGTCATGGAGAAGCCTCACACCGCTGGACAATCTTCCTCTCCGGCAGTTCTGGATCACGCGTCTCAGTTTTCTTAATGTGTCGCAATATCTGTCAGAGTTAACTATTGTTCCATGATGAATGTCAATAGGTGAAATCCGTTTTGCATTTAAAAAACGTATCACAGCGCGAATTTCGCATCTGGCGGTAACAGCGATAGGGAACTCCATCTTTGAAGGATGCTAGGCCGGCACTGATTGACTTAGCGAGGCGGGAGTGGTGCGGAAAAAGAGAGGGAGAGCTGATAAGTAAGACAGTGTTGCCATATTTCTCCCAGCACATCGCATTCTTTCTCGGCAGCTTAGGGAACCTTATTTTACGAATGACCCTCGTAGAAACTGAATTTACAGCAAAAGTCGTACATAAAGTTGATATAATGAACAAGCCTCAATCTTAACCAGTATAGAGCACACATAAACAAAGCCAGACACAATTAGCCAAGAGCAAGCGTCAGGGAGGCAGAGCGCCTTTACCGCGAATGTGTGCTTCAGGAAAGCAAATTGCATAGTGCTGTGATAAATGGAAGAGGAAATAAAGGGGTGATGAAAACGGGAAGTGTGAATTCTGAGTGCAAAAGTGTGAATGCAAAAAAGAATGACACAATTTAGTGATAAAACATATCGAAATGTGGGGGACGAAGCAGGTATATGTGAGATATTAAGAGCAGCCCGAAGGGTGGGGGGACGCGAGATTAGAATAGAACTAGCAAGGGTGAAATTGTAAATAATCCCAATCGTAATAGCGTTAAGAGTTACTGCTTTAATGACTCACCTTTAACAAACCGATTTTATTGTTTAAAGAATTTCCCGGGTCGTCATTTGTCGAAGACACAGCGACAACTTTTATTGATTGTTCGTCAACTCCAAAGTTGCCACCACCATGAACCTGAAATTTAGAATTCGGTTTCAAAATCCATTATTGGTATTTATGTAACATTTTAAATATCTTAATATATAATGTAAACATAAACGTAAATATAACAATGAATGAATGTAGTTAAAATTACCTAGGAGAATGTGTATCAGTAGCACATCATAAATTATATTACGTTATCGGCTTCCTGTATGCAGTTATAACAGGTGTGGTCTGTTACACTCAAGTACACTCCATTTGGCAATTTCACGTTCCACAAATATTAAAATGATGTAACTCACAAAAATAGAAAAATAAAACCATGGGTTACTTACGGCCTAATGAATCTCATTCGGAAAGAAATAGATTACAATAAGCAGTGTCAACACCTTACGAACCGTACGCTTTTCAACTTTTACAGATCTTATAGGATTTTGCTGACCCAGTTGATAAAAAAAACTGCAAGAATATTTCACAAATTAATTGCAAAGGCCATCATCAAATACCAGGACCACATGGAAGGTAATTAAGAACGTCGTCGACAATCAATTGCCAAATAATACTATAAAAAAATAGTCACTGAGGATAAAGTACTTAATGGAGGCGAAGTTGATAAAGAGATTGGAAATTTGTTCAACTACTTTTTTCAGAAAATAGGCTCCGCCTGGCAAATAACATTAGAAATAAAAGTGCCTTGCAAGAGGTTAAGCTGGAAAGAAGAGCAAGCAGAGCCCTGGTTTTTCTTTGCTCCCGTTGCTACTGAAAAAATAATAAAAGTAATCAGTGACATTAATGGAAGTAGTGCTCCTGGGACCTGATCTAAAAATAAAACCAGACTTTTCAAGCGCAATAAAGGTTTTCTATCTGAATCTTTTCAGTACCTAATCAGCTTAACTTTTAAGACAGGTGTTTACCCAACAAAC
The DNA here is from genome assembly GCA_035578175.1 of Catonia carolina. NCBI lineage: Eukaryota > Metazoa > Arthropoda > Insecta > Hemiptera > Achilidae > Catonia > Catonia carolina. Next base: position 139,149,211 of record JAQMRL010000002.1, read on the forward strand.
CTTAAGAAGCCATTATATGCCCCATTTTTTAATCTGGCAATTTGAGAGGTATAAATTGTTTTAGACGTATTCCCTTGTTAAACACAAAATTCCAAAATTGTATGAGAAGTGTATTGAAATCGAGGCTAATTTGAATTTTTGGATAAATGTAATATCATGTCACCAAATCAGTATGGTTTCCGTAAGTCTCTCGGTAGGACTAACGCAATTCTTAAAGTTGTCTTAAGAATATGCAATGACATCAATGCTTTTAAAATACCCTTTTCTGTTTTCTTAGATTTACATAATGCTTTTGATGCATACATGCATCAAAAGCATCAACTCATTTATGAGATAAATCTCATGAATTTTGTTCTTATCATGATTAAACAATTATGATATAAGGGATTGGCGTTAAATCTATTTAAGAGCTATCTGTATGAACGATCTCAGAGGGTACGAGTAAATAAACAACTACTATAAATTATAGAATTGGCAGATAAAACATAGAATACTGAGTGCCGCAGGGTACAGTTCTCAGTCCGTTCTCTTTTAGATTTATATAAATCCTCTAAAGATAAATGGATCTGTCGTTGCTTTTGCTGATGATACGGTGTTACTGTTTTGATATTACGTGTTACTCACGATTCAAACAAAGGCAGACGAAGACTAAAGAAAGTTTAAAGATGACTAAATAAGAGCTTGCTTTTACTTAATGTACAGAAAACCCATTTTATATGATTTTCTGCAAACTCACAAAGTCAACGTGATGCTCTGATTTTATCATTCATAATTGTAATGATGTAGTTAGTCCCTTGCCAGTGTCACAGGTTAACAAAAAACCGTCGTAAAATACCAACTTGAAAATTGTAATCAATTCAATGCTTCGTTGGGATTAGCATAAATTTACATTTTATGCTCAAAGCTTAGACGAGCTATCTATACGTTCAAGAAAGTAAGACCAGTACTTAATATTGAAACACTAAAAGTGGTATACTATGCCACAATGCAGTCGCTTTTAACTTATGTTTCCGGAGGTTTGGGTGGAGCTGCTCATTGCTATATGGAAACATTGACAAGAACAGAAAGAAGTATTTTGAAAGTGATATCTAATAAATTGGGTAGATATTCTACGTACAAGATGTAGGAGATTTGTAGGAGATTTACAGATTTCAATGTAATGGATATAAGGTAACTGTAAAATAAATACAGTATGATTAACAATCTTCAAGTGAACATAAATAATAGATAAAATAGAGGACATCGATATTACACATGAAATATAAATCTACTCTTATCGGATAGAGCAAGAGTTGTTTTTTTACCAGCGTTTGGTTACTCGGCACCAAAATGTATAACCTACTCCCGAACCATTAAAAAATCTAACGAGTTTGATATTTAATAAAGAAGTACAAAAATTGATAGCCAATACAAGTAGAGGGAAAATTGTAAAAATTATCGCTAACAGCTATAAAAATGTAGGTAAACAAAGAGACAGGATAAAGATTAAATGTTTACCAATGAGAGTACGAGGGGGAACCCAAAAGAAACCGGAATTATTTTTCAAAAGCTATTTATTTTCAATTCTTTTACAAAACAACCTTAACCCCTCCAAAATACTTTCCATTACAACTAATACATTTATCCCACCGGTGCTTCCACTGTTCGAAACATTTTTTGTAGTCATCTTTAGAAATGGCTGATAGCTCCTCCCTCATTTTTTTCTTGACCGCTTCAATGTTGTCAAATTGGTGTCCTTTAATGTCCCTTTTCATGCGTGGAAATAAGAAAAAGTCGCCCAGAGCCAGGTCAGGCGAGTAAGGTGCATGGGGCAGCAAAACCATGCCATTTTTAGACAAAAAAATCTTTCACTGAGATGGCTATTTGTGCAGGTGCATTGTCGTGGTGGAACAACCAGTCTCCTGTCTGCCACAAATCGGATCTTTTTTGACGAACACTGTTGCGCAATCTTCTTAAAATTTCCAAATTGTCAGTCGACGGTTTGAGAGAACACGCTCTCGAATTTTTTAAACATGTACGCTGATTCAAGCAGTTGATGGACGTCCAGAACGAGGTTTGTCATCAATCGACATGTCGGCATTTTAAAACTGAGAAAACCACTCGTGTAGGTACTTGAGATTTTCCCAATGCGTCTTCTTTGTAAGCTGTTTTCAATATTCTGACAGTTTCAGCAACACTTTTACCGAGTAGAAAACAAAATTTCACAGCTGCCTGCAAATATGTTTCATAACCTCTAAACATGCTACATTAAACCTCACTTAATATTAACCCAGAATAAAACAAGTTAACACTTTTACATGTAGAATTTTATCAATAACCTAAATAAAAATAATCTATTGCGTGTCGACCAAAAGAAAATTAAAAGTACTACATTTATATAGGTACAGAATAATTATATTCGGTCATCGGCCGCCTATTTCTCTGCGTATTCACTCACCGACAACCACGACAGTCACTTGTTTTTATTCCGAACACAATGACACAAATTAACAATTATTTCACACTAAAATCTCCCGTACAGCTGTTTCATCGTTACTTCAAAGAATAAAATACTGTGACAGTATCGAAGACGAATATGGTTCAACAAATTTCTAGTACTTCATTCATAAAATGGTAAAGAGTAGATTACAGAGTGAAAAAGTAACAATAGGGCAATAGTAAATATAAAAGTAAACCTATTTATAAAAGGTCTTTGTTGTACAACTATTTATGAAAAGGTCGGCTGATTACCTGTAACAACTTTTATTCTATCTACAATAGATATATTTACTTGTTTACAATAGTTAAGACTTTTCCAGTAAAAAGGGTTTTTGTACTTTATTATTTTCATGGAATTTCTCTGCCACTCTTGAATTACCTTTTGGATCGAATTTCTGTGTCTTTCGAGAAACCTCTTTCATCTAACTTACATAAAAGGAGCCCCGGGTGCGGTCGAGAGTTAGTATCCGTTTGATCTCTGAAGAGTGTTTATTGAATGGCTAACGGTGCGTAGTACAGGTTACGTATCCCAGCACTGTAGTGGTTAACTTTTGTTATATTATCTTGTGTACTTGCGTTATATTCAGTTTTTGTGTAAGTGCTTTGTGTATAATTATTGCAAGTAGTACTAAGTACATTATTTAAGTTATTTATTGTAACCTCCATTATAATAGTTTAATATTTATTTTAAGTAAATTATTAAGTTATTTATTGTAGGCCTATTACTTCATTAAAATTAGTTTATTATTTATTTTGTAAATCTTTTAGTGTAATAAATATTTGTAATCATAAATTTTAGTGTATTAATTATTTAATTACCTAGATCCTGTTTTGGACATAATTAGCCATTAAAATTATGTCCGTTAAAAGTAATCGTTGTAAAAATAAAAGAGAACAATCAATTAAATGTAACCGCTAACTCATAAATATGTATTAATATTCCTGACATAATAGTGATACATTTTTATGTATCTTTGTGTCGGCAAAAATTTAGTAAGTGTTTATGTGGGGAGAAGTCCGTTACTTGTCTCAATAACCTATTAAATGTAAAATTAATGTGTTGGTGTTTAAGTAAGCAATCACTACACCATAATATTAACTTGTATTGTGTGTAGTGATTGCTTACATGTGTCTTGGAGATTTTTAATGGAAAATGAGACCTTCGAAAGTTAAAAGAAGGGTTCTCATTGGTCCGACGTCATACATAGAGGGGGTTGTACAGAGTTTTTATATAGAGGGCAATTTTAATTTTTCAGGGAGTTCGTCGTTAATTTCAATAGATCATAGTTTGGCGTGAAGTGTAATTAATAAACTATAACAGTCTTTACATTATTATTTTAGTTATTTATTTTAAAGTTGATTAAAGGCGCGGTATTTTAATAATTTATATTTTGAGCTGCGGAGAACTTCAGTGTTATGTATCAGGTTTTTATAAAAAAATAATATAAAATTGAAATTGTTAATATTTTGCATCTTGTAGTCATCAATTGTTTAATTATAATTAAATTATTTAAATATTATCATAAAATTAATATGTTTTTTTAATTTTTATTCTGCATTTCATGAATGTTTCCATTCCTTTCAATTATTTGATCAAAATCACATCTTTGGAACAATATTGGTTTCTTTAGTTTTAATTTTGTTTTTAATTGTCTGTTAACCATACAAATTTTAATGGTACAATCCCGAAAAAGACCTTAGCGATAAGTTTCACAATACTTTCATTTAAACTCAGTTAATCTTAAAATTTGGAATTTTCATAAACAGCCCTAATAAATTTATTACTTGTGACGGATGAAAATAAGGGGAACCGTTATGATCAAATATATTAATTGTATTATTTCTCCTCAGTAGATAAAAGACAACTATATCGAAACGAAAAAGGTATATAAATATGGCCTCAATTATGTCTACATCTGGACAATTTTAAAACACTATTGTTTTTGTCATTAGTCTCTCGACTGGTTTGATGCAGTTCTCCAAGCATTTCTATCTTGCGCAAGTCGCTTCATATCTACATACCTGTAACACCCTACATCTTTTGTAATTTGCTTTATATATTCACCTCACAATTTACTCCCTCAATATTACCCTCCATTATTGATAGCCCAATATCTGGATGTCTTACGATATATCCCACTAGCCTATCCCTTCTGATAAGATGCTTCCATATACTTCTTTTTATCCACTCGTCTAAGAATCTCTAAATTGCTTATTTTGTCCACCCTCCTAATCTTTAACATTTTCCTATAACACCATATTTCAAAACCTACTATCCTCTTCTTTTCTACAGCCCCTATCACCCACGTTTCACTCCCGTATAATGCTACACTCCAAACATAATGTTTTAAGAAATGTTTCCTAACCTGTAAATCAATGTTTGTAGTCAGTAAGCTGTTTTTTATTTCAAAGGCTTTTAAAACACGATATGAAAGCCAAACATTACAGAATTGAACTCAAACCACTTCCGTGCACCCAGACGTAAAAACCAGTAATATTTAAAAAATTGGCTGTAGGATGGCATTTGGATACATAGTAATTGTGTTGGGAACTTGTGACGTCACCTTTCTTTCACATTAATACAAAACCATTGTCAGATAAATCTACTAATAAAAAAATATCAATAATAATGAAAAGGAGTATTTACCACAAAACTATTTGTATCCACCACTGTGACAGCACAATAACCAGAGGTTAATACCCATAATTCTGCTACTAAAGCTCCTGCGCATTCTGGGTCAACAAAATCTCCTACTCTGACCATGTAATTGTATTTTCTTTCAGTATCTTCCGTTCCACCAACGAGAGCCATGTGTGGTTTTGATTCTAAAATATTGTGTGCATTTATAATACTTGGACGCTTAGGAAAAGGTGAGCAGGAAAATAATTCTAACATGAACATCAGGCCGACTAGAAACAAATAAGTTCTTGATTCCATAATAAAATAAACTGCGTAAAATGTTTCTAAAGTAACAAATATTTTTTAGTTGAAATTTACATTGAAACAAGAGAGTAATTTTGTTCAACTGTATCAATTTTAAACACCTATAAAAACGGCTTAATCAGATTAATTTTCCGTTGATATTTTTATAAGAATGTGTTTCTATGGATTTTTTTGAAAATTTTTAAACCAGCTACTATTTAAAAAATATAGTTATCTAGGAAGCATTTTGCTCCATTACAACCGCTATGCTGGCACAATGCATACATAATTTTCCTTCCCAAACCGTACAAACAAATTATGAACTTTGTTCAACCATTTTACCACAGAATAGAGTACTTCAATATCTTTAACCCTTTCAGTGCCCAAACAATATTTACAAGTTTGATCCTAAAGTGTCATATAATTTGTAAAAGGATGTACAAAAAGTGCTAGCCCTTATTTTGACCTTAAGCCTGCCATTGCCAATCAAAATTTCAACGTTACAGAAAAGTAAAAATTCCTGATAAAAATTTTATTGTGTTCATAAAAAAAAATAAATCGTTCTGATAACACTAAAATTATTTAAAATTTATTGTTTTAGTTTATTTAAAGTCGCATCGCCAGTTTGGTCATTAGCGACTACTGTGGGTTTTATAACATTAACAATGGATTTTAACGTGTTAAAATTTCCAGACCCTAGCTGGGAATTGAACCCGAGACCTTTCGCTTTGTAGGCTAAAGCGCTGGTCACTACGCCACGGAGGCGGTCTGAAAAAACATTATTCTCTTAATTTTTGTTTAAAAAAATGTATTTATGTAACCGTCGGCTATCCGGACGTTGGTATTCTATCCATAACTTATGGACGTCCGGTAAAACGGACGTTGTAACTACATAAAATTTATGACGTCCTGTTTTAAAAACCCATTTATAAGCTAAATTATGGTTAAAATGAATGTTAAACAAATGAATAAACAAACTTAAAATTGTGCAAAATAAAGTAATAAGCGATAATAAACAATAAAAAAGATAAAAATAAAAATAGAAACATTAAAGAAATAAAAAACCTTAAACAGAAATTTTCTGAAAACATGAAAAACACATAGTAAATCACAAAATATCGTAATTTTATAAAAATTAATGAGAACTAACTTTGAGAATTTGCCTATTACGAGAGATTACTTCATTACCGAATTATATAAAATTGTATAAAGAGAATTTTGTTTTAGGAATAAGCCTCGATCTGTAGCGTTCTATATTTGTTTAAAAATAAAAATCTGGTGACGCACTCTGATATGTGTATTCTCTTGCCAATGCAAATAATTAAAAACATAACCTAACATTAGTAATAAAAACATTAGAAGTAAACAAAAAACTAATCCCAATAAACATAACTTAATTTTAATCGAGTGAAAGACGCAAAATTAAAATTAAAATAAACTTTAGTTTGGCTTAAAAATACGGAAAATCACTTTCACGCTAAACTAGGCTCTGTAAAGAAAAATGATCTAGATAAAAGTTGTTGATCTTTTAATTTCCTACAAATTTAATTATATACACATCGTCGTAAAATGCTTAAATCAAAGGCTGAAATCGAAAAAAAATCGATTTTCCACGTTTTTGTACGAAAAAAACAGAAAATTGCTAATTACCGCTAAACTAACATTTTATTCCTAACATTTGTTAGGAATAAAGGTTTTAAATTTTTTTAATTGTATACATATGTTATATAACTTTTATTATATAACTTCTTGCGTTAAAATGTATATTTAAGCCGCAATCTTAAAAAAACAATTTTTTTACATGAAAACAGCCTCTCCAAGAATTTCAGTAGACATGGCGCCTACCCTATCTTGTAAAGCAGAAAACATTTAATAAATCAGATGATTTTCAAAAAAATCGTAGAACCCGTTTTTGAGAAAATCGCAAAAAAGTGAAAAATTACACGAATAAACTACTACTCCCAGTCGACCGATTTTAATGAAGGAGTTTGTGTCGAGTCCATTTGTGGTATGTAACTTAAGTATCAAGTTTCAAGTTCGTAAGATGTTCCATTCTTGAGATATTCTGTTAAAACACATACACACAAACACACATACACACAAACACACACACACACACACACACACACACACACACACACACACACACACACACACACGCACACACGCACACACACACACACACACACACACACCCATACACACACACACACACGCGTGCGCGCGCGCATACACACATACACACACACGCACGCACACACACAAACACACACACACACACCCGTACACACACACGCGCGCGCACACACACACACACACACACACACACACCAATCGCACGCACTCTGATATGTG